>JARHVA010007154.1:572500-740000 GCA_037957365.1 Torreya grandis
ATGAAGAGAATATTTCTAATGAGTCTAAAATTTTTTAATTCCCCATCCACACCCATGGTGGAAATGCACCAATGAAGAATATACCTCACTCTACCCTCCCTACTTTCATGGGAAAATAAAGTGAAGACCCAAGTACATTGCTCTTTGAATTTGACATCTTATGTCATAGTTATGACTATAACCAGGATGTTCAAAAGGTGAATTTGTTTACAAAAACACTCAAATATGTAACTCTTAGATGGTTTATGGGACTAGGTAAGGATGCAATTTCTACTTAGGAAGAAATGAAGGAGAGGTTCATATCTAAATATCAAGACTATTGTAAAGGAAGAAAATATGTGAGGGGTGAAATATCTAGGCTAACATAAGAAGAATATGAATCACTAAAGGACTACATGTAAAGGTTCATGTTCATCCTAAAAAATCCAAGCATACTATAATGGACAAAGAATCCATTAAATTGATATTTTTGAAAGGAGTTAGATAAGATTGTTTGGAAGCAGTAAACTTAATGACTGGAGGAAATGTTTCAACATTGTGATTTGAGTATTTAGCACTTATATGTATGAATTACTCAAAATCAATGACAAAAAAAATCATAATAGTAAGATACTCCCTTCATCTAATACAAATGAACTATAAAAAATTGAGGTAAACAATTTATTGCAAGATGTGAAGCAAGACATCATTAGCCATATGGATACTCAACTGGAAACATTTCACACAAATAATAAGTAAGAAGAAATAGAAAAAGCCTTGACAATTTATTACCCAAACTATTAAAAAAATAAAGTAGACTATAAATGTTAGGATATAAGAGTAAAGGTGGCTAGTATAATAGAGGATGATCCTCAAATAGTAAATTTTATGTAATTAGAAGAGACAAAGATCATATTTTTTATGTGTTTCAACATAGAAAATGGCCACCTAGGTTATTCAATCAAGATAATCTATCTAATTATGTATTTATGAATTCTCAATTTTTAACTAATTGAAATTGACATAGTTCATGGCCACCCATGCAAAATCAATACTAGTCTCAACAAAATAACCTATCCTTAAGTCATTGGAAACCACCTAAAAATTGGAAATCATAGACCAACCAAAACTAATCTTATCATACCTAACACCAAAACCAATAATGGTCTTATCCTTCCAACCCATGGAAAAAATCATAAAAAATATCAAACCTTGGTTCAATCCAAGTCTTAGTTTCCTATAAAAGCAATAGTTAAAACAACAACCACAACCAATTTTATTTAAAATAACCCAAACACCTCCTAAGTAACCACATATACCTTCCCAACCTATGCCAAACAATGTAAATAAGTTGGATCAGCTAACATAGACCTTTATTTAATTTACACCTTGGTTATTATGAAGTACAACTTTATTCAAGATGTGGTTTTACACAACCCACCTCACCCATGCTCATGAAACATCCCAAAGAGATTTCATCAAACCATACTAATACACAATCCTATAAACACACTACTACTCTTGAACTAAGTGCCACTACAACACATGAAGGGTGTGCCAACTAACCCTTCATTTCTTGAGAGGTTAAATATCCAATGTCTTGACCAAGAACCTAATTTTGATATACTAGGACAAATGAAAAATGTTGTGTCAAGATTCCACTATTTTAGGACATTAGAGATGTTCCGATATATATATATAAATTGTTGATGAATTATACTTAAATAAACCTAGTCATAAAAGGAAGGATCTCAAAAATAAAGTAGATGGACAACTTGTAGACATCATGTTAGGTAGTATAGTTCCACCTATGTAATTTGATTCAGGCATTCTTGTATTCAATGTCAACATTAGTGGATAAATTATAAAAAATACATTTATTGATTTATGAGAACCATCAATGTATGATTATGGAAACCATTCAAAAACTTAGAAAAAAATAACTTTTCATAACACCTACTATATTATAAATGGTTGATATATCAACTATCAAACTAGAGGGGATGATTGATGATCTAGTCATCACTATGGATTCATGGTAATATATAGTAGATTTCATCATTATACAAACAAAAAATAGCCTATTATGCTACCCACTTATCCTATAAAGGACATTGTTGGCCACATCCAATGCTTTTATTGGTTGGAGGTCAATAAAAATGCTAATTTCAAATGAAAATGACACTAGTAAATTATAACTATATTGACCAGCTAAACTTTGCTATGAGGGAGAGCAACCTCCATGGGTAGAGGAATTAGATGAGTAACATGTTTATTTTCACACTTTATACACACTTGACTATAACACATCCATCAAATATCAAGAAGATAACACACTCATTTATCATATTTTGTAAAACACTTATCAAGAGGACCCTAAAATATATAATCTATTGCAATGTATAACATGCCCTATTGAAAGTATCTTCCTTGATATTAGTCCCTTTAAACATAAAAAACACATTAAAACCTTATATTATCTATTTACAACCCATTACAACTATGCCACAATAATAGGTAAAATTAAATCCATGTTGTCCCTATCCAAGCAAGTGGAAATCCTTCCAATAAAACCCCTCAATATCATCAAGTTGACACCTCAACAATAAACCAAGTTAGTCACTATGCTACAAAAGCACAAGATAAAATTTTATTTGGATTATCATTATATGAGACGTATATTTATAGATTTATTCACCCATTACATCTACATCAAAGAGTAATGTAAACCCATTCACCAACCATAATGAAGGAAAAACCCTTTTATTAAGGATATAATCAAAATTGAGTTGTAAAAACTATTAGATGCATGATTCATCTATCCTATTTTAAATAATCAATGGGTTTCACCCCTTTAATTCAATATGTATACTATATTGAATTCAATATAAATACAAGTAAGGTTCATTTCCCCTTCCTATTATTGACCAAGTCCTTAACACATTGGCAGAAAAATGTATTTCTCATTCCTTGATAGATTTAGTGGCTATAAATAGATTATTATAGCACATGAGTACCAAGAAAAGACCACATTCACATGTCCTTAGGGTACACATATATTTCTAGAACTTCCATTTAGTGTATGCAATGATCCATCCACCTTCTAATGAGCTATCATGAACATATTTTTTGATCTCTTCCATGACTATGTGGAAATATATATGGATTAGTTCACCATTTATAGATAAACCTATGATGAATCCATTAAAATCCCTAAGAAATTCCTTCAAAATTTTCAATACCATTAGTTATCCCTATGTCATAAAAAGTGCTACATGATAAAGATAGAAGGTATTATGTTGGGACAAAACATCTCACCTAAAAGTATTAAGGTAGATCCTACCAAGATAAGTATAATAAGATACTTCAAATTCTAAAGAAGAAAAAGGATGTTAGAAAATTCCTAGGCCATGATGGTTATTAATATAAATTTATCAAGGACTTTACCAAAAAAATATCACCTTTATCTATTTTGATTTATATATATCCTAATTTTATTTAGAATATTTCATGTTAATAAGTGTTCCAAGAGCTTAATAATTACTGATAAAAAATTCTATGTTAAGAGGTATTGAATGGACTCATAATTTTCATATCCATACATACACTTCTAATTATACACTAAGAGTTCTGCTTGGCCACATAGTGTAGTCTTTAAGCTACATCATTTATTTCATTAGTAAAAACCTCCAAGGAGATAAAATCAACTACATGGTCATAGAAAAAGTAATTCCTTGTTTTATTATATGCTATTAAAAAATTTAGACACTACATTACCATCTTTCAAGTCTTCATCCATACTAATCATGCATAAATCAATTATTTAATGAATAAGCCTATAGTAATTGGTAGGATACTTATATGGTTATTTTTGTTGCAAGAATTTGTTATAACCATTGTTGATCAACTAGGCAAGGACAATGTCATTGAATATTTTTATCTCAATTATAATCAAATACACAAAGTTCCATAATATATGAATCTTTTCCTTATGAATACCTTTTTGCATTAACCAATAATATTCCTTGGTATGCATACATCACTAGATATTTAGCTAAAAGGTTATTTCCAAAACATTTTTATCCCAAATAAAAGTATAATTTAATCAAAAAAAGTGTTCCATACTCATGGATCATTGGGTACCTAATTGTCATAGGATTTGATTTAGTTATGCATTGGTGTATCTAAGAATATGAGGTTGTTGACATCTTTAGATCATGGTGTGATGAAACATGTGGGGGAATTCTATATAAAATAGGACTACCATCAATAACTTAACTAATAGATAATAATAACATCCTATACAAAAGGATTCATTCAAATACATCTATCAATGTGATCAATGCCAATGTATGGGTAAACCCACACATTTAGATGAAATTCCACATCAGCCCCAAATTGTTTTAGAACCATTTGATAACTTAGGAATTAATTTAATGGGTCCCATAAATTCCAAATTATAATAATAAGGAGTACATAATGGTTTGAATTTATTATGTCACTAAATGGGTTAAGGTTAAGACATTAACCCATGCAAGAGATGAGAAGGTGATATAATTTTTATATGAGGAAATTTTAACCTACTATAGGGTATAAAGGTATATTTTACAGACCATGTGCCTTGATTTAAATCCAATATCATAGCTTTCCTTGTCAAGTAATATAAAATAAATCATAATAAATCCACCCCCTACCATCTTCAATCAAATGGGTAGGTAGAGGTCACAAATAAGGGGTTAGAGAACATCCTCACCAAAATATTTAATATGTATCCTAAATATTGGGAAGCTCTTGTCCATGAATTAGTTTGGGCATATTGAATCAAATGGAAGATCACAATTGGTCTCACTTTATATGAATTTGTGTATAGAAATAAAAATGTGTTTCCCATTGAATTTGAACATAAGACCTTAAGGATAAAATTATAACTTGGACTAGATTTGCCATAAGAATATAAGGATAGAGTCATATAATTGAATTCCTTATATGAATCTAAAAAAAATCACTATATCATATTAAATTTGTGAAACAATAAAGGATCTAATGGAATGATAAGTATATAAAGATAAGAGAGTTTTAGCTAGGATATTGGGCCCTACTTTTTGATTCTAAATGCAAAGACCATAAGGTCAAGATAAGAAATAGATGGATTTGACCATATGAAATAGAGAAAGTCTTTGAGAATGGAGTTGTAAAATTGCATATCATTGATTTTGTAGGTTTTTACATGCTAGGCAATGGCCATAGGTTCAAATTATACAAAAAAACCTCTTTTAAAGGAGAGATTTAATTGATATTTTATATATGGAAACACATCCTATTCCTCTCAACATGTTTTAAATATTTATTCTATATCAACAGGGTACTTTAGTGTACCCTTGCTCTCCATTTGCAAAGAATAACCACTTTGATGTAGCTATTCAAGTCATTTATTTTGGATAGATACAAGATGAATAAAATATATAGTTAATCATCTATTCAATCAATTAGATAGAGTCAAAAATGTAAAAAATAAAAATGAAAACTTTTAGGCATTGTTGATAGGTCTTGGTTATAAAAATAGACTTTGGGTGATTAATATCTATATAAAATAATTGCTTACAAATAAAATCAACTTGTTGACATCATCATTCTCTATTTTAAATTCAAACACGTATTTTAGATTTCTAGGTAGCTTTTTACATTGCTATAGGATAAAAATTGTGGTACAAGATCCATATTATGTGATACAAGATGCACCTTCTGTAATATAGATTTCAGATTTGAGACAAAAAATGTGATTTCCATTGTTAAAGGTTAATTAATAGGTTGCTACATGTTACCTTATTCATTTTTTGAAGGATAGCTTCTGAGGCAACTAGATGGTAATTTACATTATTAATTCATTTGCCATTATTGAGAAAAAAGTACATCTCTAGGCCAAAAGAAAAAGTTGTTATCAAATAATGATTTCATTTTATAGGATTATTTAAATTCATTTGGTTCTCATGAGGAAAGTTTGGGAATAAATCATTTGGTTTTGATCTACTACTTCCACCCTCAACACTTTTTATTGCATCTTAATCTTGTACTAATTTTCTTGTTCTACAGTTGGTAGAAGTAGACATTACCTTTAGTCCAAAGTTCACCACCATTTAATCCAACATAATTCATGAACATCCACCTCATCTAGATCCATCATTGACACGTAATAATCCTCCACATCACATAAAATCCACATGCCTCCATCATCATATCAACACCTTTTTCCATTTCATCCCACTTCACTTTATTATATCAACATATGCACACATATGTATGATGAAATAAACCACATAATTAAGGTAATTATTCAAATTTTAAGTAAAATTATTAATTAATTATTTTTAATTATATTTAATATAATTATCATGTTGGATGATTTTGAAATTATTCTTATGGGCATAGCCCATGGTAATTTAAATACTATTTTTCCATAACTATCACATCAAGGCCATTTCCCCCATCCTATCACCAATTCAATGTTACCATCAGATTCTTCCCTACCCTCTCACATGTACCATTAAATTATACTTCTTTTAAGGTATATTGACATGTTATTTTGGGGGTTTTACCATAAATGGCGAACCAGTTGCATGCCTCAAGACATTACATGATAACTAATCTACAATATTTAAAAGGCAAATATAAGGTTATATTTAAGAATGTTCATATCCCAAAAAATTGATAATAAATACCTATTGATCATTATTATTTCTAAGATGCACCATCATGAGAGGATATTGTGTTATAATGGATCCTAATGACTTTGCACCACTTTTGGAGTAGAAAGAAATCACCATTCTCTTCAGTAATATAGGGTGGTTATCATGTTTTAAACTCCTAACATGGTTTTACCAACTAGTAGTAAGGTAATTCACCATTTCATTTGAAAATAACAAATATAGTCTTAGAGGGTTTAAAATAAAGGTCACTTTAGAACATCTTCGAGATGAATTACTAGCCTACCTAGAGTAGAATATCTATGGAAGGAGAATTTTGATACAATTATAGAAAAGGAAACCTTGAAAGAAGGTCATGAGTTATTAAGCTTCTCTATATAAGGTACCAAATTCCTATATTTTCTATAGGTATGGTCAAAAGAGTATATGTTTATTATAAATTATTTCACCTATGGAGGGAGATATTCTATGTTATATACCATAAATTTTAAGTTTCTCAATAACCTAAGGCATAACATTAGAATAAATGGTCCAAATTTCTTATTAAACATGTTGAGGAAAATGGAAAAATAATATCATAAAGGCAACCCTAAAACTCTATCCCACCTTAGCTTTTTAAAACTCAATATTCAAGATAACCTAAATAAATAAAGACCCAATGTAACTTAGGAATAATTCATACAATTTCCATTTGAGGAATAACATGGTGAGGAATAAAATGTTGATGAGAAGATTAAAGTATGTGATGAAGATGAGGCATATCAAGAATAAGATAAATTTGAAGAAGAAGCTAAAGCTAAAGAGGAATCTAAATAAAAATGAAAATGAACCTCTTATAGTAGAAGAGCCTACTCTAGTGGATGGACCTATAATAGAGGTAGAAGGAAAGAAAAGGTAAAAAAAAAGATGAGAAGATTGATTATTTAAAAAAATTATCCAAAGAATAATAATCCCCTCCAAACCATAAACCAACTATGAAGCTCAAAATTCCTCACGTTTATAGGAGATAGTCACACAAACTAAGGGGGGACCATAAAAAACCTAGAGATAATGAATATTATAATATTAAATCATCCTCACAAGGATAATTTTAGACCTTAGAGTAAGCATTTAGGTAAATAAAATTACTAAGGGGGAAAGTTTAAATTTTTGAATAAGGTAACAAATTGGGTACATTGGCCCAAGTCATTTCACAACTTCAAGACCTAGATGTGTTGATTGAGTTTCACCCTATAAATATAGTACAGCTAGTAACACAAGAACATTATACCATTCATATTATTCAAAGATATATTATAGCCACTTCTACATAGATATAAAAACCTAACTCAACATGTATTTTCTTTGAGATGTATCTACAAGGAGATGAACAGTTATAAGTTCCATAGTTTAGTTTGTTCAAGCACTATGGCTAGTTGAATAAAGAGAATACAAAATTGAAAAACAAAGTTCAATAATATGCATAAAAACTCTTGAAAATTGAATCAAAATTTTAAGAGTTAGCTTAATTGATAGATCTGTTATTGAGATGTAGGCCACTTGCTCAAGTTTACTCTATTTACCTTGAAGAATAGTATTTGAAATTTAAGTTTATGAGAGTATATTATGATCTTCCATGAATTTTAATAGATCCTCAATATTTATTTAATATGTATAATGATGTCACTCCTAAATAATAGGCTCATTTGTGTGAATTATATCTACATAATCATGCTATACTTCATAATCTATAATAGAACCCTAGTTTATATGTAGGAGATGTATTACTCAAGGATTTTTCATCATATCTTGTACATGAGACTAATAATGGTCAAGAATTAGTATAATACAAGGAAAAAGAAAAATAATCTTCTTTGATGATAAGAGGAGAGTCAACTTAGCCTGAGGTGATAGTAAAAGAATGGGTTTCTTTAATGAAAATAAGGGAAGTAGCTTCCTAGTTTGTAAGGAAACAAGTAAAAGCTCAAAACTATTACCTAAGATTGATAACTACCATAAGATAAGATGAATTAAAATATTATGGGCATGAATGGAATTATCTTACTCTTGAGTTGAATATGAAGGAACCATTATCTCAACATATTCTCAAAGTTTCCCTTGATTGAATTCATACTTGCATAAAAAATACAAGAAGGAAGGGACCAAATTTTTTGGATATCACTTTTCAATAAATTCCATTTTGTTATCCCATTACAAACTAGATAAGGTAAATTCCAATTGATTAATCAAAGAAATACAGGTGATGATATAAGTTTGAGGCTCAACATGGTTTTTATGGAAAGAAAAATAGATGTGGATCAGAAATAATAGACTTCATACTTGTGTGTGCTATTTAAATGCATGAATTTATTACTCGAGGATGATAAAAACCTTAAGTTGGGGGTATGATGAGCCATATAAATGGAATAATTTTAACCCCCACCTACCTACCTCTTTGACCTATAAATGTTAACATTTTATATATGCCTTGTACATTTCCTTTTTTAAGTACTTTAATCATAATGAAATATAATGACTATGTTTATAGGAATGAAATTAGTTTTTGTTTTCTGATTAAAGTTAAATATGTTTTCATTTATTATGATGATTTTACTTCTCATATTATGTTTTGAGTAACTTTATTGACAAGACCTACATGTAGCATAATCAAAATGTTATGTCTTGTAGCAATAATATGAAGTTTGGATATACATATCCTTAACACCATATTGTATATGGGGAATTCATGGCCCATAACCAATAGATTATCATCTTTAGTCCACTAGTAACTACCATAATAAACATGAATAACTACTTGTAGTTTGTTTAATCATATAATAGTTGTAACGTCCAACATTTTCATTCATTTTGGTCCAAAAACAAATATTGGAGAAAAAGTGTGCATGAACCTATATAGGCATACATGATTAGGAATAGTTGGAACATTAAACATTCCTATTATATTACATTTCAATCCTTCGAACTTCCCAACAACATCATCCCTATTTATATTCTACAACCATTGCTAGTTGCATTCTCCATAATATGAACATTCCCAAGTTGTAATTTATTTTTGAGCAATAACCATATCCTCTTGTATATATATATATATATATATATATATATATATATATATATATATATATATATATATATATTAAAAAAAAGATACATGCAAGGGGATAGATAATATAGGAAGAAGATAAATAATATAAATGTGATGAATCAATACCATTTCAACCATTATAATCTTATTATAACAATCTTTAATTTCTACAAGATATGAATAAATTTAATAGTTTGTAGTAAATACATTTTAATTCCAAGGGAAGGATTGGATCCCAAGACAAAATGAAGAGGTCCCTATTATGAGGATTTTTAGGGAACATATCAACTTGTTAGAGTATCTAACTAGATTCAATTTCCAAGTATTCATTTTCATTATTCATCTTTTCATATGGTGTTTGAGTATTATATATGATTTCAATATTGTGAATGCATATTAATTTCTTAAGTAATATTCCACAACATTTAGTTCCATTCAATTTCATTTTTTTATTTATGTAAGTGTGATTTATTTTTAAGTAATTTACATTTTTTTATTTTGCTTTATGTAAAGTGTGTTTATATGCAATTGACAAAGTCAACAAGTGAGTGAAGAGTGCATATCCAGTGACGTCACTTTATCAAGCCAAAATACCCCTAGGTTGACAATTAATGAAGTGTTTCTATGCATCAATTGGTTTCTTCATCTTATGATCATATGTGAATTTCTACAAGGTTGTTAGGTATAAATGGTGGTAACATTTTACTCATCACACACTATCTTTGTGTGTAATTATTAATAATAAATAAATATAAAATAATCTTATTACAATTCAACTTACATTGAAAGTTAATTATATAAGTAAAAACTAAATAAAAAACTTTAATTATCCACTAAGTAAATTAAAAATAGATTAAATATGAAATTTTTAACTCACTTATAAGATATGGACATCATGCAAGAAGCCTCATCATTAGTTAAGTAAACATGCACTCTCACAAGTGAAAGTGTAAAAATTAATTTAAAAAATATAAAAATATAAATAAAAATTTAAAACTTGAAGTTTGACTAAAATAAATTTAGAGGTTAGTTAATGAACTATAATGAATTGGAATCTAACACTTCTATTTAATTCTTAGAAAATTCCTTAAAAATGTCCAAAATTGACAAAAAAAACTATTTTAAGACCTAAATAAATTAAACAACCTTCTTAAACACCCAAAACACCAAATAAAATAAATATAATATTAATAATAAGGTTCTCACTTTGGCATCAGACTCAATAACATGGTTGCTTCCACCATAGTGAGATTCATCCAATAATGCAAATTATTATATGGAGCCCATTAAATAATAATAAACTAACCAAAGGGAAAAATCTAAAGATAGGGGCTATTAAATTCAAAAAAAGTAAATGGAAAAAAAAGGACAAATAAAATGACATTGGTGTGTTTGTTGGGAGAAAACCCTAGGACATGACTGATATGAAAAATAATCCAAAGCGTAATCTATTATTTCTTACTTGATAAAAATTTATTTAATATACCATTCTTAGTACATTATTTTGTTGATTTAAAATCTTATGAAACTATTTTTTTCTAAAATCATTATTATTTTAGACCATGGAAGTTATGTTGATATGGAATTTTTTAGGTCTTTAACCCTCTTAACCATTTTGTAATTCCTCATTTGTGGATTTTAATTATCTATTTATTATTGGAAACATAACTGTTAATGATGAATATGAATTTTATATAGTAATGGGTGACTAGGTTTGTATACATGACCTATGATCTACCATAAAATTTTATGGAAATAAGACACATCCCAAAATATGTAACATTTTTGGTTGGTAGAGTCCATAAATTGACATTTCCATCCCAAAAACCATCTTTCTTGGTTGGGAATATCTAAAATATTGAAGAGACTAAAAAAACTAAATGTAAAAGGCCATAACCTAGTAAATCCTCCTATAGAATATGGTAAAAAGTTATAACCATCACTAAAAAGGATAATTATAGAGATAACATCACCACTAAATTTAAAAGAAGATGGACTAATTAGGGTAGAATCAAAGAAATTCTAATAAGGGTAATCTTTTGGTGTATATAGACACCACTGTATGGGTTTAAGATGAATTTGTCATATTTATGGTAATATAATTAATGAATACTCATTAAACTGTGCAAAAGTATCCACAACTATTATTACAGAAGAGTATTAATCCATATTGACTTTACTATAGTTAAGTATTATCTTAAGGTGATTTGTTCTAAAAGTTACCTACTCTCCCAAACTTATTCCTAACCTCTTTATTATCTATGCAAAGCATAAGTAACTAGTTATTGAGGCAATACATTATTGAAGAGATTATTTTCATTTTATAAATTTAAGCTAGAGCCTTTTAATTTAAAGAGGTATTCATGCTACATGTGGTAAATCTATGTATCATTTTTATTTAGATATATCATTTATTTATAAAATTACATTTATTATGGGTGTATATATTATTTTATCTAGAAAATTATCCTCAAATTGAGGAATACATCACTCAAGTCAAGAGATTGAGGCTTCTACTAGCTAAAACTAGTGAAAACAAGATTGATGAAAACATTAGCATGACAATTCTATCTAAATTGGGTCATATTTACATAGTTTTTGTTTTGAAATACTATGCAAAAAAGACTCTATGATTTATGCTTATATGGAAATAAATTTTGACATGTTAAGTGAAAATTTTCAAAGAGAATAGGGAATACTAATTTTTATTGGGGAAGTATGACCTAAAGGTACTACTAAATATTCACTAGTATTCAATTATACTAATGAATGTTAGAACACAACATAGTAAAGGAAAGGGCCTTACAAATAAAAAGGGTAGAGAAAATCCTAAAACTAATACTAATTCATCAACTCATAATAACTATTCCCCAAGTCAAAATAAAGGATAAGGTAAAGTAAATTAAAACATCTACTAAGAGCATTGTAAGTTGTAAGAAACCAAGCCATTATGAACATCATTTTTCCAATAAAATGGTATACTTATAAGTATAGATGAAAAAATGTAGCTTCCCTCTCCCAAGGTATGAGCAATACTTTTTGACAAAATAAAAACACATGTTTGAATGTATTCTATATTTGGGCTCATCTCAATAAATGGTTCATGATGGGTCACTATTTAAAAATATTGAACAATTCCACATAATTGAAAATTTTATTGGAAAATATAGTCATCTATTTATTAAGGTCAAAAGGAAAATTGAGATGAATAATGGTGTATTCAATATCTATTTATGAAAATTCTCTCCATATATCATATCACATAATTAGGTTAATTAAAAATGATTGATTTTACAACTATTGATGTGTTCATAAAAAAATTCAAAGACTAGATCATTTTTATAACCATTGGAAAAGTTTATCCTTAAAAATGATTGTACAAAATTTACAAATTTTTGTTAACTCAGCCTTCATAAGTCATGATTTCACATGATAATGACCTGAGTAAACATTGACATAAAAATTTGGTCATCTCAAATATTGATCATCTCAAAACCTCTATATGAATCACATGGTTATTGGTTTTCCACAAGTTTCTTTCAAATATGGGGGTTGTCTAGGTTGTGAATTTGGAAAACAACACAAAGATCAATTTTCCAAAGGTAAATATTTGAGGGAAAGTGAAAAACTATAGTTATTTCATAGTGATATTATGTCCTTTACCAATGTTTATTTTTATAATCATAAATATGTGCTTACATTCATTGATGATTTATCTTGTAGATCTTGGGTATACTTTCTCAAAAATAAAAGTGAATTATTTGAGCACTTCAAAAATATCAAGTCCCTTGATTAAAACCTATAAGAGATAAAAATTCATCTTCTCATAATAGATAATGGAGGATAGTTTTTCAACAATTAGATGATTAGCTTATGTGATTAGGTATAAATTAAGATTCAACATATTGTACCCTACACCCCTTAGTAAAATGGTGTAACTAAGTGTAAAAACTACATAGTAAAGGAAATATATAATTGCATGGCACAATACAAATAATTGCCTCAAGAATTAGGATAAGTCAATTCTATGTGAAACCTACATTAAAAATCACACTCATCACACTACAGTATAAAATAAGACTCCAAAATAAAAATAGTTTGGTGTCAAGCTAGATGTTTTTTATTTTTGAGTTTGTGGATGTAATGCATGGGACCACATTTCAAATTAAAAAATATAAAATGAATCCTATAATGTCTAAAACATAGAAACAACAACAAAAATAAAAACAACAACATCAACAACAACAACAACAACAACAACAACAACAACAACAACAATAATAATAATAATAATAATAATATTGAGTATAATTTAGGTCTAAAAACCTCAATTTATACTTAAACTTATGGTGGGAACACAAAATTTATTGTCTGCACAAACAATGATTGGGATAGATACCCAGATGATAGAAAACCAACCACAAGATACATCTATCCTTTTGGGGTAGGTATAGTGACATGGTATTGTAACAAGTATACTAATATTACTTTTTCTACTATGAAAGTTGAGTGTAATGGATTTTTTATTATTAATTGTGAGTTAGTTTGGATTTGAATCTTTGCTTTTGAATTTTTATTTTCACATATTCAAGCCACCCCACTTTCCTAAAATAATCATATTGCCATCCACATTTCTTGAAACCTCATGGAAAACCACTTCAATAAACACATTGGGATCCACATGCAATATATTCATCAATTTATAAAATATAAGTTCATTGATATTATGTATTTCTTAAAAAGTGATCAAGTTTCAAACATCTTCATGGAAATTTTGTTTGAGGTATAATTTATTTAGCTTAGGCAATCTTTGGGAGTGAAAGAAGGTGCCATCGAGGGGGGATACTTCAGTGATTCCTCCATCCTTCCCTTAATAATAGTATATATTAAGTGGGGATGCTATTTTATTTAATTACTCATACACTATGTATGGTTTTTACGACACACATTTAATATTCATTGTAATATAATTCATGGATAATCACTAATTGATGCACACTTATCTACTATTTATTATTAGAGAATAATATCAATCAAGTTAATGACTTGATTAACTTATGCTATTAATAACATAGTATTATCTTAAAAATAATTGTTACAAAATTTAAATAATATTGAAATCCTATACCTATCCTCTTTATTATATATACGATAGCATAGAGAGCTAGTGATTGAGGATATACATTGTGGAAGATAGTTATTGTTATTTTGGAAATTTATACTAGAGATTTTTAATCTAAAGAGGTAGTCATGATAACTCTGGTAAATATGTTTACTATTTTTATTTAAATATTTCATTTATTTATATTATTCTATGTATTTTGAGTGTATGTATTATGGTAGATAACATGATTATGGAACCTATTTATACAATTTAATATAACTAAAAATAACAATTATCTAAAGATGAAACAATAGAGATGTTGCTACCTATTGAAAATGTCAAAAGATAAGAGATAAATACACACACACCAAAAGAGATTCCATTTAATATATGAAATAACCAAACCATGGATCCAAAAAATACATATAAATGATAAATAATAAATAATAAACAAACACATAGGAAATAGAGCATCGTTGTCATGATGGCATTAAAAATTACAATAACATAGAGATAAAAACACATAGTCATATAGAATTTGTAGGATTAATCTCACTCCTTAACATTATATACCCTTAGAGACATGTTGTTATGGTAAAAACCTAAATTTTAAGGTTTCAGTAGAAGGAAAGAAGAAAAAGAGTTCTTCCTCTATTTCTTCCATCTTCTTACTATATGAATAAGTTTTTAGTTACCTATTTTCTTATGGATCAAACTCAAATAATTATCTAATTTAATTATAATTTAGATGTGTTTCTACCCATTAAAATATATAAAAAAATTTAAATCTCATGTTAAAAAGGTTTCACTTGTTTTCATAGGGCATACAAATCAATCAAATCAAAATTAAAAGTAGGTTTTTGGAAGTCACACCTATAGTATTGTTGAGTCAACTTATGGGAAAAAAGTTAATAATTTTATAAAGATGAGATAATAAGTTTATATTATTTAATCATGCATATCCTACAAGCCTTCAATCCAAATGTTAATAAAATTTACAACATTCTTGTTGGGTTACTAAATTTTGAAAACCTTTTAAGGAGATTAGTAAAACAATGTAATTGTAATAGAAAGTATTGTGATAACTTAAATCATGAGTGAAAGTTTGAAATTTAAATTTGGTAATGTAATTTTATAATTATCATTGTCCAAAATAAATAAACATTAGGATTATTAACTTTTTTATACTTATCAATTCTTACTCAAAGAGGATATGGTGGTCTAGTCAATTCAAATAAATTTAGCAATGCCCTTTTATCATCAAAATTTCCCCAAAAAATAGTTTTGGGGTTATTATAATATTTATAATTACTAATTAAAAAATAAATAGGATATTTTGGTTTGATCACTTTCACTTCATATTTCCTAATTAAGCGTAGAAACCTAATTTTGGTCTAAGGTAGTCTTCGTTATCAAAATTAATTATTCTAGGGTAATTGTGTTTTTTCTATTATGAGTTATTATTAGGTTGTTTTTGTAGTGTGTTTCATATATTTTTGAAGCCATTTTATCCCCCTTCATTTGGTTTTATCTATCCTCTTTATTCAAAATTGATTATGTTTTTTTGGGAGGTTTTTAGGATCATATAAATATGATTCTGGTTAGTGAGAAAAATATAGTACTCTTCTTATAACCTTATCTTTACAAATTTAAATTTTTATTTAATATTAATTTTTGAAATTATGTCTATTTTTTACCTTTTATTGGGGTAAATATAATTACAATAATTTTTTACGTTATGTATGTGTAAGTGTAATGCATTTTGATGTGAACATACTTTTCCATAATACATTTTGGACAACCCACATTTCCTTGCATGTTTTATTTCTTTTTAGGGTTAGATATTGATTTTTTGTGATATATATATATATATATAATTTTATATGATCATTAAATTTTTTGTAAATCATTATCCCTATCCTTTATGTGTTGTTTGAAAACTTTAGTTTGTTTTGATTGATTTATCATTAAAATTATTCATTAACTTTGCATGATGTTATGTTTACATATTTTGTCAACTAAAGGAAAGTTATAAAAAAATAATAATATATGTATGATAGATTTAATTTTAAATGTGTTAATTTTGTTGAGATTTATTTAGTTAATGTTCTTGTTTATTAAAAAAATAAGTTGCATCTCTCAACAATGTTAATATTCCTCCTATTATTGTATGTTATAATTTAAATTTGAATGATAATGTTTTAGATTAAGGTAAAAATAGGTTTTGAAGGGACCCCAAAACCCTTTACATCAAAAAAGAGATAAACCTTTAAGCAAAATCGAGTTTATAAAAAGAAACCCGAAACTAGTAAAAGTAAAACCAGGTTAAATAGGAACCTGAAAACAGTAGAAAAGACCAGATGTAACAGTTGACACTACACAGAATGGACCGTCAATAGACAGGATCAGCACCCTACAAACCTCCCATACAGAGGAGGTTTTAATCATTATTTTTTTTACATGATTGAAGATTCATATCTAGAGGGGGAACCAAAGGCTTAGACTTCTTCCTCTTAACTGCTATCCATCCATCCTCTACCTTAGTTGCCTCAGTCATCCATACCTCAGAAGACAGTGATCCATGAAGCCCAGGGGACACAGATGTCTCAGCAAAATCCTTATGAAAACCAGCCATAGTCTGGCTCCTAGGTAGTTCCTCCAAAATAGGGGGAGAGACCAACTCCTCCTCAACAACTGGCTCAGAATGATCACTAGTTCTAGTCTCCACAAGACTTTCAATGGAATCTTTCACCAGCGAATCCTCCTCAACCATCAGCTTAAAATTTGAATGATAATGTTGTTTAATACATCTAAAACTAATAAATATTATAATCATGAGAATTAACAAGCTAGAATAATCTATTAATTTCTTAAACATGTTAAATTAATAATGATAGATAGCTAATTCTAGATCTAGTGAAGCACAAGAAATAATGAAACAAGAATATTGTAAATTAAATTTGAATGATAATGTTGTTTAATGGATCTAAAACTATTAAATATTATAATGATGATAATTATCAAGCTAGAAAAATCTATTCATTTCGTAAACATGTTTTAGTTTAACATCTCAAAAAATTGATGAAATGTTGTATGTGTTCAAAGAGGTTCAAAACTAAACCCTAGATTGAGAAGCCATAAATTACTATACACATTATGGGGTGAATAATGGATAACCATATGTAATGTATCCTTATATGCCTAATGATGTGTTTATACACACGTGTATGCATGTGTGCACATGCACGCATGCACACATGCGTGCGTGCACATGCACTCGCTCGCACACGCACACACACACACACAAACACACACACACACACACACACACACACACACACACACACACACACACACACACACACACACACACACACACACACACACACACACACACGTGCATGCACATGCACACATACACACATACATGTGTGCATGCACGTGCATATGCACACACACACACATAAATACACACACACACACACACACACACACACACACACACACACACACACACACACACACACACACACACACACACACACACACACATCCTCCTATTTATTATACTATGTTTGGTGTTACTTTGCCTTACGATAGTGGTTTAAATGCTTTAATTTTTATTCTTAATTTCCTATATCATTTAAACATGCTTCCCAAATTTCATCTCTTCATCATAGTGTTATTCAATTGGATTTTACTTTCATTCCAACCTATGTTACTATCACTTCTCATCCAAACCCAAACATTACTAGATTTATGTAAATTGTGTGTGACATACAACAATAAGTTAAATATATCTATTTCAAGGGTCTAAAAATATAAGTACTAGGTTGAATTTTCAGGATACATTAATAAACCACTTGGCTTATGAGTTATTACTTATCATTTGACTATAGATTTTGTAGGTCCAAAATTATAAGTATTCAATAGAAAATGGGATCCTAATTATCACATCAAATATTTCTATGCTTCTTGTTAATATTTTGTACATAATGATAATTTTTTTACTAAATTATTTTAGAAAATCCTTAAGTATTATGATCTTGTTTAGTTTTATGCCCTACTATGTGGGTACATACATTTATTCACTACTTTATATAATGATATCTTAGCCCATTTTTTTGCATTAGAATGAAGGTTAAATTTCACAAAATTTTCAAATCAAATAAGAATCTAATGAGAAAATTAGTGAAGATATACTCCATTTAAAGATAATCGATACAAAATTGCATCACCAATTTCTTGATAATGAATTATAAGCATTATTTTTCAAAGTTTTTTTTTATAATTATAGAAAAAGTAGTCTTTGATACTTAGCCATATGTCTATTTTCATTAATATATATTTATAAACTATGATGCTATTTTAATGTAAGAATGTCTCTGATCTTATAAATGAAAATCACCCCCAAAAAGGTTTCCTATGTGACTCCAAGTTATCCTTATGAAAACTTTATTATATAATCCCTAAACATACATTAAATAATACAAATACCATGTATTAAGTACAAAATTAGCATTTGAATTGAGATTATAGTCATAAATAAAATTGGATTTAGATTGAAGTAATATTCTCAATTTCATTCAATGTAAATTAAATTACAAGTTTTCATATTTCATCCATTTATAAAATCAAATAGTAGTAATTTACAACAATCAAAGTTTATGTTTAATATTATAAATAGGCCATTCCAATTGTTTTCTTTCATTGTTAGGTAAAACTTACAACACTATTTCAAATCTATATTGAGCATATAAAATTATAAATCTTTTCTTAATTGACAAAGCAAGAAAGACATGTAATTTTATAATGACAATAATCAGATCAATTTTTGTTCACATTCACCAACATAGGAGAAAATAATTGACAGTTTTACAATTATTATTGAAATCATGTTTCTTTAATATTACATTCTCAAAATTAGGTCTAAATAAAATTAAATCCTTAATTTTTTCATTCATCAAAGTGCATTTTCGATGTGTATCTAAGCATTAGTTAATATCATGAATACATCATATATACATCTTACTCATAAATAAAATATTTTACATATATCAATAATTTATTTAATCTAAGACACTTTTCATCTATATATGATTTCATTATTTCAAATATCAATAAAAATATATTTCGTTATATTGTCCAAGACAATCATATAAGAGTAATTCTTCTTAAATAAAACCATATGGGCATAAAAGACCATCACCAATATTGATAACATGTATGAAGATGAAGAGAATCATTAGAGGATTTATTTAATTCTATAGATCCTTTCATATCCTCCATGCACCTCTCATTTTTTAAAGTGTCCCTACCATTCCCAAGAAAGTTAGAGGTGGAATGATCAACAAGAGAGATAATAATGTGTATAAAATTTGTATAACACCTAGTTCCATATAGTATAAACCAAGTATTTATAATGATCCAGAACTTTAAATAGAACATTAATAATACATAATAAGTATATATTATTGTGGTTATAATCGTAGGAATCAATGAGTCCACCTCATTTCATCTAGACTCATAAATTAATTCCAAATATTAGATTCAAGGTGATACTAAGTATCTAAACAAACTATTTAGTTTTCACTTTCATGATTCCACAATGATACCCAAACCCTCTTTCCTAATAAATATAAACAAAGCAATTATATTCATAAAACTAATCATGTCTCTGGATGATGAAAAATCCCTAAGAAGTGAAATTATGATGGTGTATTATGACGGTTTATAATAACACCTTAACAAAGTGTCATCATACCACCACTTCATTGAATATGATCTAAACCATACAATTAACTATCACAAGGTCAATCATCAATAAAATGATGGAAAAAAAACATTTCATACAAGTGCCCCATACCACCTAAAATGTGTCATCATCAATTCACTATAACAAGGAAGAATCAAAAGTCTAATAATAATACTTGTATAATTATCTATTAATATAAGAGGATGTAAATACAATAAATAATTCACAATAAGCATATAATAAAAAACCATTCCTTTCAGTTTAACTATAAGCACTATATCAATTTCATAAAATTATCATAGTCTTAGAACATAACCTTAACTTCATAACACAACCAAAGGAATTTAAAGACTTAAAATTTCTAAAATATAGATTTAAAATAATAAGTGAGTGTTATGTTCCATACTCCACATTCTATAATTACATTTTTTTTACATAAAGTAATTAGAAATATAGAGGTGTTTTTACAATATTTTTAATATAATTTCTTAACATAAAATTCAATTCAAGGAAATTAATGATGATGATAATCACAAAATTAATTTAATAATAAAAAAGTGATTTTAATTTACATCCATTATATTGATCTAACTAAAAATATATAGTTTTATATCTTTTCTTTTGAAATCCTCAAAGATAATATAATTTTTGAAAAGGATGTTAAAGTCTTAAAATCAAGAAAATAATATAAAGAAAAAATTAGAATGCTAAATTTCACCTATGAAATATACCAAAATCATGACTTCTAGTCATAGATACTATTAGATCCAATAGGCCCGAGGATTTTGAAATGAAATTCAAATTCAAATTCACCCACTCATGAGGTAATTGTAGCAATCATCAATATACCATGCACACTTGAGGTCTATTGGGGAGAATTCCACTCTATTGCATCATGAAAATATTAGGGACCATGTTGGACCAAATCACAACTGAATGATAATGAGGGAATGTACTTGAGATTACATTGGGATAGTCATTTTCCCACATCATATGTAGTTAGAGCCATGCCTCTTTAAGGCATATTTTCTATCCTTTATGCTCCATGCTAAATCCTAATGTGAAAGACACACTAACTATTCCCATCTTATTAATGATTTTGTTGGACTATGATTTGGTTATACAAATCAAATTGGATGCATAATACATTCTTGGCTTCTTAATAGTTTTGAAAACTAGACTAGACATCAAATTCAAGATAGTGCTTTACTAGTTATACAACCAATGTGTCCTTTGATTTGATTGGATGCTACCACATGGTTCCTTCTTAGATCTTTATGTATTTATGTTGATAATGTAATGTTTTAAGATTCTAAGGTTCAACGGATCTATCCTATCTAAGATATGGGGTTCTAAAAAACTACCATGTGACCTCTTTTTGGGACTTTAGGACATTAGGGCCATGTGACGATCAACATTGAACTTAAAGATTAATGTCTCTAGGATCACATGTAGATCTTGTTCTATGCAATGTGTCATTTATTTATTAGATTCCATCATGAGGGTAAAAAATTATGCATTATTAGGCTCTTTATTCTTATACACTTAGGAGGGTAAAGTACTAATTGGGGATACCTAACACCCTTTGATTTACCTCTAAAACTCCCATTGTGCTTCTTTATGACAATCTTGGGGCCTTGATAGACTCACCTACCACTTTATATGAACCTGCCACATGGTTCTTTATAATACATCAAGTTCACCTAGGCCCTAACATCTCTATTAGTGCCAAGATACTAGTGATTTTTATAGTCAGTTGATGTGGCACTCCTTGTTTGGGTCAAAATCTCTTAGGATTTGACATTTATATCAAGTCTAGAGGACTGGCCTTAGGAGTGATGAAGTTAATGTGGAACTTTTTGATTGGATCCTAAGATCTAACATCTATATCAAGTCTAGGACATTGACATTTATGATAACTAAGACTGACATCTCCATGTGGCACCCACTAATTTGTTAATAAAATGTAGTAAATTATGATGATTCAACCACCCAAGAGACTACTGAGTCTTGCTAACTATTTATATCATGGTGAAGTGATATTTCACCATGTGGAATTATCTCACTTACCTAATGTTCTCACGTAATACTAAGTTTACACAAACTACCCTAGGGTTGCAGAATAATAGGATTTCACCATGTAGTGACATCTTGCTCACCCTCTCACCTAGGGCTTATTGATGTCACTATGTACATATTGTTATAGGATGTTGGGTCACAAGGATTACAACACATATAAGCATCTCATTATTCTACTTTCCTGAAGCTTTGATGACACCACTATCTACCAAATAATTTTTTAAAAAATTGGGTAAGTCTTTTGAAGAAGTAAAAAAGTGTCCCATGGCTCTAGGAGGAAGTCAAAGAATCAAGTGTGTTGAAATCCTTTGTGAAGGTGTATGGACCACTAGGAATTATGAAATATTTCCACATGGGCCTAAGAAACATTAAAGACCTATGGGTAAAAGAGATAAAATCCTAGTTTGCAAATTCTAAATTTGAAAATTAAAGGCTAAGTAAATTTAAAATAAAAGGCTAAGTCCTTTTCAAATTTAATGAAGAGGCATGAAAAATTAGTGAAATAAATCCATTCAAATGTAATATTTTTATCCATTTTAATGAAATCAACTAAGGAAAAATATGAATTGAATGAAAATTGTAACCAATTTAAATCAAATTCAAGAAATAATGGAATAAATTATTAAGTAAATGTTGTTAAATAATATTCAGAAACTTAAGGATACATAGTTTAAAAAAATCTTTGAATATGTCTCAAAACACAAGCAAATGAAATAAACTGGCTTAATAGATTTATGCAAATTCAAATTTTCTATATCAAAGTAGTCTAAGATGTGAGTTTTCATGCCCAATTTTTATAATGCAAACTTAATTTTTAAGGTTGGATAAAACCATGAAACACATCTAAATTTCACATATTTTCATCTAGGAGAACAAGAATATCAGAAGGCTAATTTAAACATGCAACCATAATTAACTCCTAAATGTTATAAGACTAGACTCCAAATCAAAAATAGGGTCTTAATTTTTAGACTAAAGTGGGACATGTGTAAGAAATAATTAATGGAAACTCTTATTCAGAAATACTCTTGAGTATTTTTAGAGTCTAGAATCTCTAATTTCACAAGGAGAAAAAGATTTAGTTGAAAGCTATAACTTAGAATAAACCAAAATTCAAAGGCACTAAAGTCTATGAGAACAAGTGACATACTAAGTCATAGTCAAGTGATAAAACCATCTATGTGTGATTAGGTGATTTATTCATTTAATTTACATTCAAACATAGTAGTTCAAATTTGCATAAGCCTAAAACTATTGAAAGAAACATATTTTACAATTTAACTTGAGTGGAACTAGTGTGGGCATTATTCTAATACCAACCAAGTGTTTATAACCTTGATAGAGATACCTATAGTCCCTTACAAAATCATTGCTTCACTACCAACTAGGCCAAAAATCTTATGGTGAAGGCTACCAAGATCACCATTTCAAGGAGAATTTTAGATTTTATATTTTAGTTCAATTATATTGAAAAGATGTTTTGCAATTCATCCATATAGGTTTGTATTGATAGTAAAAATTGCTATGCCAATGAATCAACCCTTTCATTTATCATGAAGGTTAAGGTGGAATTATACTAGTCTAATAGTAAGGGTTTAAGGAATGAGAATTGATTCAAAACATGTGAAAAAGTAATTTTTAATGTTTTAAGTATTAATATGTTTAATAATAAAATATAAATCAAGGTTAAAAACATTTATAAAAGTGATCAACCATAATGTTATTATCAACCATGTCAAGAATAAATGTATATATTAATAATGTTATTGATGAAATAAGTTTATCACTGTTTTATTTTACTATTGATCAATCTCAATCTAATTTATAATTATTAGTTGACCTATCTAATAGAGAAGAGTCTATGAATTAGACAATCCCTTGAAGGATAGAATACTCAGATTCACTAAAATTTGTATCTCATATGCATTCCCACACTACAAAGATGAAAGTAAAGAAACAAATAAAACAATAAGAAGAAAGTTAATAAAACTAACCAATACTAACATGAATCTAATCTATAACAACTAAGTAAGAAACAACTAAACAAAAATAGAAATAGAAATATACCTAACAATGATCTAAAAGTAATAATTAATTAAAATTTAAGACTATAATTTATGGGTTATAAATTTACAGTTATGACATGATTAAAATATAAAGAAACTAAGTCTAAGAATAATTGAATAAAATAGAAAAGAAGACTAAAAAAATTGACTAAAATAAAATCAAATGAATAACTAAAAAGAAACAAACTAAAAGTAAGTAATAATAATCTAAAAAGTAATAATAATCTAAAAAGTAATAATAATTCTAAATCTAAACATGATAAATTATTTTAATGTAATGAATAATAAAGAAAAATAAAAATTTGAATCTAAACAAATATACACTAAAATTAATCTTAAATAAAACTAAGAAAATAAAATTAATTTGCAAGTCTTCAAAAATATTTTTCTTAGTGAAGATAAAATATATTTTATTGAGAAACAGTGTTTCAGTACAAAATTCCTTGATATAATGTAATACCCCGCATGAATGACCTCCTTCCACTTTAATTGAGATGTTCAAAAATGCAATTATGTGGTTGTTAAGAATTTGAATTGTAATTTCTTTGTATATTAATGGATTGATTATTATTCAAAATCTTAAAAGGATTAATTAAATTAAAACTTCTCATATTTATCATATGAATTTTTAAAATTCTTAAAATGCCCTTTGTTATAGTAAGAATAGTCATAGGCTTCATAGAGAGCTTATGATCATGTCCTATAAGTCTTCTTGAAAACCTACTCTCTTAGGTCCTAGCGTAGTTAGTAGGCATTGACCTACTTGGTGGAGTATTTTAAAGAAAGGTAATTTAAAATTTATTTGTTTTAAGGACTCACATGGGCATGTAAGAGAGGGTACTCTCTTCTTTAAGTGGGTTGATGGCATCCCTTGAAAAGTGAAGTTTGACTCTTCATTTTTATTTTATTCATTATTTTGAGGCTTTGGAAAATAAAATTATAAATAAATAAATAAAATAATAAAATATTATAAGCACAACTATATGCAACTTGGTCAAACCAACTTAGGGTTTTTTAGTTTTATTTTTATTGCCAAGTAGTTGCTTCCCTTGTTGTATTTATTAGGGCTTCATCTATCTTTCCAAGTTATTTCCTCGATTAATGATGATACTATTAGGAGAGACAACTAAGGAGTGAAGAAGAAGGAGAAGATATGTGTTTAACCAGGAAAGTGGTTTGTCCCTCATAAATTAGTTTATCTTTTTCCAAATTAATATATGAGTTAAATAATGAAGAATAACTTAATCTTTATTTTAATCAAGTTTATTTTTCTATTTGTGTTGTCTAGTTTTTCATTAAAATGGCTAAGGATTTTGATAGCCTTTTTGGTTGATTTGTCCCTTTTAATATGTGTGTATGTATACTTGCATGTATGTATGTATATATGTTTGTATGTATGTACATACATATGTATGTATTTATATTCACATATTATACCTTTATAGATATATATACATACATATACATACAATTTAAAAAATAAAAAGGTGTGTGTGTGTGTGTGTGTCTATATATATATATATATATATATATATATATATATATATATATATATATAATTTTTAATTAAAAAAATAAAGATTTAATAAAATGTATAATATATATGATTATATGTTTGGGTGGAGGGGGTGGCTAAGCTAACCCTTTTTACCTCTCATGGTTGGGAGGGTAGAGAGGATAACCAACCACCCCTCCCCATGCCCATGGCACCATGGCCCCAACTCGGCCTTCATTCTCACTGTCAGCCATGGCAGCCAAGGGTTTATATATATATATATATATATATATATATATATATATATATATATATATATATATATATATCAATATATTGTCTATATTAAAATATGCATATATACACAAAAACACATTTATGAATG
Organism: Torreya grandis; assembly: GCA_037957365.1. Classification (NCBI taxonomy): domain Eukaryota; kingdom Viridiplantae; phylum Streptophyta; class Pinopsida; order Cupressales; family Taxaceae; genus Torreya; species Torreya grandis. Next base: position 599,150 of record JARHVA010007154.1, read on the forward strand.
TTTATAATTTTTAGAATTTGAAATGAAGATTTTAGTGGTTCATTTAAAAGCATGAGTTTTGGGAATGATGTTAAAACTTTTTCAAACCTTTTATCACTCTTAAAACACCCAATTTTGTTGAAGTTTGTTGAGAGAAATTGTTATTACATCATTTTTGGGATAAATTTTGATTTTAACTTATTATAGCCTATGAAGTCATTTCAAATTTGAGTTACCAAAAATAGATATAAGAATATTTAGGTGAAAATGGAGGTTAGTAGTGATTATTTTTACCTTTATATTAATACAATAAATTTTATTTAAAAATATTTAAGGTTTTTACTATTTTTAATGAATCAATTTTGAACCTTGTTTATTCTAGAAATTGGCTAGCTGTTTTCTACATTAAAACCTATTTGGAATGCCAAGTTATTGTAGTGTTTAAATTGACATATATTGTTTTTTTAGGTTCATATTGGTATCCTATAGATAATTATATATATAATAAATTCAAAAAATATTTTTCACCTCATGGAAGTATTTTATCCATCACCATTTGATAGGAAATTTAATGAATATGTGTTTTAGTTGTGAGGTGAGGCTACCTCACCTCGATGTACCATGTTTGAGTAAATTTAACTTCGATATGAATGGGTAACCTTGCATAGTGTACTAACGGGTAGTAAGGTGATTGTATTTGAGGTTGAGATCATTAAAAGTTTGATTTCTTACCTAGACTTAACCTATTTATAGTGGTAGTTGTAGAAATGATGTGTCAACAGACCATTGATGGATCATGTCCCATACCATTTAGGATGAATTTCAATATTGGTTTAGTTATTCTAAAATATACTTTATATCCATTGAGTATTTAATTTGAGTGTATTCTTATAAATTGAATTTGGTGTAGTTGACATAACTTAGTTGTATCTAGCTTATCAAACACCTTTATGAATTTTGTTTCTAAAATAGAATATGAGAATCTACATTGTATATAACATACCTTGAGAGTGTTTATACACTTTAATGTTTCCTTTACTTCAGGATGTGGGATTAGAAGATACTTGTAGTTAATGTGTGCATTATTATTATTATATTAATGGTTGAAGTGTTTTCTTGTGCAGAGTTAGTGTTATATAAGAGAAATAAAAAAAATTAGTAGTGTTTTTAGGTTTTATTTGCATTAAATTTTGGGTGTTACATTTTGGTATCAAAGCCTGGGTTTAACGCCATGAGTTTTGAGGAATTGTGTTTGGTATTTGTGATGAAGTTGTAAAACTTATCATCACAAAATTTATGTTCATTTATATTCACAATGAATTGAGATTGAAAATTTTATTGTGTGATAATGTTGTTTGTGTTTGGGTGAGGTTACATGAATTTTGAATAGATGACTTCATTGGCATGTCTATAATTCATGTTAGCATTTTGTATAATACTTATTATGTTCTATATATTTACTTATATAGGGTAGTGTATTTAATTGTTATTTATGATTATGTATTTATTATACATGTACTTATGAGGTATCATTACTATAATTTACTTCCTTGGTATTTTTATATATTTGTTTAATCCAGTTTGGAGGTGGTCTAGAAGATTTGTCTTCTATAAAATTTTCTATGTTTGAATACATTTACAAAGGGAGATTTTGATCTTATTTAATATAATATGAATATATGAAATGATGTAAATTATTCCTAAGATGTATCATGTTTTGGTTTCCAACATCCAAACTCTTTGTTTACTTTTGGTTAAAATTTAATCATGTACATGTTAGATTAGACTTATTAATTCCCTCGAGATGTTAAGGTTAAATTTTGTAACATTTACCTTTCATTAACTTGATTTTAAGTATATTTATTGAATACTAATTCAATATGTTGTTGATTTTAGGTATAAAACTATGATATCACTCATAAGGTATGATGAAGATAATATTATTTAGTGGTGAATAAGTGTTTTATACCTTTAATAAGTATAGTGATTGATTGTATGTAGAAGTAAACTATGGAGATTTACAAGGTTTTTGCTGCATGCATATAACTTAGATGAATCTTGAGACTAGTATATTTTCTTGAAATGATGTAATCTTTGATCCAATATTAATCTTATACAACATAACCAATTTCAAAACCATAAATAATCTTATGGTGTAAAAATAAAGGTGGTAATGATAGGTTTATTACACATTTATATAGTCGATGGAATGCTTGTTTAAGAGTAGTTTAATTATTTAGTAGTGGTACCTAGTTGGTTATGTGGCATATGAGTGCTATAGAATTGATGAAAGAGAATTTATTTCAAATTTTTAGGTAGCAGTAACATTAAGTGACTGCACCTTCTATTTTTTAAACATGCTCATGATATGAGTACACCTTGAATTAGTAGTATACATGATAGTTACATAGAGCATGTAGTTAACATTGATTATGTTTTCTAAACTTTTGTGGATGATGAAATTTATAGGTGACCCTTATATTTTGTATTTACCATTGCATCTTTTTTATATTTCATGTTCTGCTAACATATGAAAAATCTAGTAACATGTAGTACCGTATTTGATGCATATGTTAGGGTCTATAGAACCCTTTTTTATTCATCTTATCACACCCCAGTTGAGAATGGAAAAAGCTTGGTCATTTAGAGTATGGTTGGATGAGTTGTGTAGTTGATGCATTGTTCTGTCTTAGTGATGATTGTTTAGACTATATTGATACTTATAAAATTCACAATAGATAATAGTTTTAAATGATTAAAACTTGAACATACATACAATTTTCACTGGATAAAAATTTAGTGAGTTATGTTTGACAATGATATTCTCATGAGATATGATACTTGAGAGTAGTTATAATTAGAGAGATTAGCCAATATGTTTACCTTGGTATTTATGTGGAACTAAGATGCCATGTGTGAGAGTGGATAGTTGTTATTATCTTCTATACTAGTTGGTTTGTCATGGTGGGAGATTATGATCAAATTTCATTAGATACTTTATCTTCAATAACACTTTGTTATGATATGGATTATTTATTTAGTCCCTTTAGAGATGGTTAGTGATGGATAATAAATATAATTTATACATGTTACCTTGGGACATTGTGTCACCATACACAGAGAGACTCAAATATTCCTCATGACATTTTAACTACAGTTATAGATATATGTTAAAAATTTCATTAGGGATGGCATTGTGGAATCGGTTGGACTGATGTAAATTTTTTTGATATGTTTTGACATGATTATTGTTGACTAATTTTGACTCTCAAGTCAAAAATGTCAACCCCATATAGATTGATAATTTTAGATGGTGATTAAAAATTGTATATGGCATTACAAATGTCTTGTTATGGTCTTGAATGGTCTTCATGTGGTCATACTTATACTTCTTTAGCTTTTCCTAAGGTTTAATCTCACATGACTTATCTAGTCTTAGGAGTAATTTATAAGGTCTTGGTATTATCAAGCGTGATAAAAGCTATGACATGTTTTAGAGTTATTATAAATGAGTATTAATGAGTCTTGAAGGTCATATTATCATGTGTTAACATTTTATTTTGTCTTTATGTGATAAATTGTCATTTGGTCACCTTTTAGCCTATTTGGTAGAGTTGTACATGATATATTCAAATTAAAATGTTTAAATAAGGCTATCCAATATACCTAATTTGATATAATGTTCAAGGATGGTTAAATATTGACAAAATTGTAGAGTTAATGCCTAAAATAATTAAAATGATACTTTACAAGCACTTTTGGGAACTTGTATGGCCTTAAAAGATGATTTATCAGTTTAAAATGGTTTAAAAGTGTCCCTTTGGATCACTAAAATAATTTCTAGCCTTTGGACTAAGTTTTAGGTCTTACACATGATTCAAACATTCTCTCTCCTCCATCACTACCTTCATAAGCTTAGAAAGGCAAAATTAAAGTAAATGTTATGACCAGGAGAGAGAGAGAGAGAGAGAGAGAGAGAGAGAGAGAGAGAGAGAGAGAGAGTTAGGAGATAAAAATTTAGAAACTATTAGGGTTCTTAATAATATTTAAATTAATGGTATTAGTTTTTATATTAATTCCCACTTATTTATGAATAATCACTAAGAGTGATAGTAGGTCACTATGTCTTATCCATCCAAATAGGGTCTAATTTTGCATCTATTTTTATACTTCAAAGTTTTATGTATAAGAATGGTTTTGATGTATGTTTTAAGATGTAAAATATATCCTTTCCATCATGGTTTCATTAAATAACTCTCATCTTCATGAAGTGTCTTCAATAGGAGGAAAAGTGTCTCAAGTATAAGGTGTTTAGTTGTTCCTACTACAAGTGTTTTGATTTATTTTAGATGTTGTCACTCTTAGATGTTCCTAAGTGCTTCATTATTAATTTAATATCCACCAAATTCATATAGGTCATTTTTTATCCCTTAGAATGCAATATTTTATATAGTCTCTAAGTGTCTTTCTCTTTGGAAATCTTTTATAATATTTGAACAACATTATCTAGGTCTGAGCATCAATGTTAGTTTTGATTGGTAATGAGAAATCCATGGTAACATGAAGGATATATCATTGAACTATTGGGAGTATTAAATATAAATGGTGATGATCCACGAACATCTTTAAATAAAGGCCAATAAAGTGTTTTAGTCATACATAGGCCTACAAGCCTACAAGTGGATATTCATGAGTCCAATTATTTTTTAGGAGTGTTTTAAAAACATGAAGGTGTACCTTGAACTCTTTGATACTCATTCAAATATGACCGACTTCATTGAAGATCACTAAGGAAGATATTAGTGAATGATGAGTCTCTAAACCATTATACACATAGTCCTATGCATCTTGGAGAATTTTTTTTTTAAACACTTGATATATAATTATAATATGTAGGATTTTTGAAGAGATAGTTCAATGTTATCAATGCAAAAATTGGTACAATCTAGAAGTACAGGGAGTCAAGAAGATTGGATCTCAATAAGTAGACCTAGAAGCAAGGTGTAAAATGAGCAAAGACTCTTCAAAGAGTGAAGGTGTTAATGGTTTTATAAAATAGCCAAGTTGAATGTTTTAAAATTATAATAAGTTCCACTATATTTAGTATTAAATGGCACCATTAGTCAACTTAAGTTGTAACTAGATACTCAAAACTCCCCAAGAGATCACTTCCTACAACTAAGTTGAAATGGATAAGGATAGAGAATGATGGAGTTTTAGAGTTTTAAAGTCTTATGAGGAAGTTGAGTGGAGTTTAAATCATAAAGGTCCTGAGTTGATAAAAATATTGATCCAATATATTCTTTTGGAGATAATAAAAGACAAGTTAAACATAAGCCTACCATTACATAATCCTCATCACCTACATGATTACCCAGTCTAGGTGATGAAGTATCCTTAGTGACACAAAAGATAAAGGGTTTTATAAGGTATGTAATGAAAATTTTCATAAATGGGAAATTTTCCTTAGTATATTTGAATAAGGAAATGGCCTAACACAGTAGCATCTCATGAGCAAAGCCTAGAAGGCTTATATGAGCTTAAGATCTTCTTTTAAATCATTAAACCTAAAATGAATATCTTAGTGTATGGATAAGGTTGATAGACTAAGAGATATATTTATGGTTTAATAGGTCTTTAGGATACTCATAGTCTTGATGAGTTTACTCAAAACTTGTATTGTCAAATGTAAAAAGTAAGTCCTAAAACCTTACAATCACCACCTATACCTAGTCATGAGGAACAAGAGATAAATTTAGGGTTATCAAGGAAGAGTTGAATTTATTCATATATGTAATGGTTATAAATACCTTATGGAACATCAAGGAATGTGAAATATAACTTCTCAAAGCACAAAGATCATTGGCAGGGGTCTCTAAATTTTGATGATAACCTATAGCTACACCTTGAGGCTTAGTGGTGGACTATGTAAGGTGTTATAGAGGGGGAAAATGGCTTACCCAAGAAAACACAAGTGATACAATGGGTATAGAGAGTAAATTACATGCATATAGAGGTGGCCAAGTTATTATATCACTCCCTTTAAGGGAAAAACATAGGAAATAAAGTCATTAGGCCTATTAGCCTCATACCCTCCTCAAACCATCATTACTAAAAGACTAAGGTCAGAAGCAAGGAAGGACTAAATTTGGACCTAAATATAACATGTAAGTGTTCCTATGGTAATTGTATAGGTGAGAGTGACTTTATAGAAGATAACTTAGAATTGGCCATTTTGGCCTAAAATGGCCTTACGAGTGCACATAATGCACAATGGTCACCCAAAAAGCATATTTGTGAACTCATAATTATACAGATTAGTTGTATGGAGATCCAAGCATGTGGGAAATGTTTAGGGAACTTGTATACTATAAACTATATATACATACTATTTTCAAACTTTATCAATTACTGATGCTTTTTATCTTGTAGGAACCCATCAAGTCTTAATCTCTCTAAGTGAATACATTAAGGGGTACATTGGGAAAGGGGTGGATAGACCATTAGTGATTCATAGTATTTTTGTCCCTTTTGACACTTGATATATACACACTAGTCTCCTAAAAATGATATCCCTAAGCTTTACCTCTTATTTTACACACTCCTCTAGTCATTCGCTACCTTCATTTTCTCTTTCCCTAACCTAAAACCATTTTTTATAGTTTACATGAATATGTCAGCTATATTGACTTTGTATTCTTATTGAAAAAATTATTAAGGGTCTAGGTCAACCAATCCATGACCTAGAGAGTTTTTTTCAATTATGATACTAGGTCCATCAGGTTGACCTTGTCAGCCAAAACTTTTAGAAGGGTTTAGGGTTATATACACCTATATAAAAACTTCCATTTCATAATTATTAGAGAGTAATAAATATTTATTATTCATTTATTATTTTTTACAATCTTGTCCTCAACCATTCTACTTGAGGAGTCTTAGTTTAGGGTTTCTACTTGGAAAATAATCTAGTCTTGTGGATAAGTCTTAGATGCTTTTTCATTTTTTAGTGATCCTTACAAACTAAAACAACCTATTGTGAAGCAACTTTGGGCAAGGAAGAGATTGAGTCTTGATGGGTTCATCTTCCAAGTATCTCTAACTTTGATACTCTCTTTAGTAGATAAAAGTATCATAAGTAATGGCTTTTAAATAATATTCTCTCTCCATGCACTAGGGTTTTACTTATACATAACTTAATTATGATTATCTTACGCATGTTTACTTTTATTTTTACTAACCCCCATGATTTTTTCCACAAGCTTTAGTGGGAACTAGATTAGATTTTGCTTTACTTGTTATTAGTATAGTGAATATGAAAACATAAGACCTAGTTAGGTTTATTACATAGTTTTTCTTGACTAGAGGCTTTATAACCCTCCCTACGTATATTATTATTATAAAATATCCCTTTTATAGGTCTAGTGGATCCATATTGGTCATAACCCTGATTATCTAATGTATCCCCAATCAAAAGTGTAAGTAGGATCTATCTTTTTTGAGCTAGCATTGTGTTGATGCCTTTAAGTGTACCATAGGGTTTCTTAGTGTTTAAGGAACACTTCTCATTTTAAAATTAAAGGAATTTAGAGCATGAGTAGTAAGTTGTGGAAACTTGATGTCACCTATGGTGAAATAGTGATAAAGATATGTATTGGTGTTCAACAAATTTATAATGAGTGATGGTTGGGAGCTATCATGATGCATTATTTGAGAATTGCATAAAATTTATTTTAATTCTTAGTGAATTATGACCTATACTTAAGCTACAAAATAATCTAGGTGGATATTTATAATGAAGCCTAAACTAGAGTGATATGGTGTAAAAAAAGGAGCAAAGAGAATAATAAGGTATAAAAAAGATTGAGTGATTACAAATTTTAGTCTTAAGTATCATGATAAATCGTCAATTGCAAATGAGTATGCATTTGAACCAATATATAATGCAAAATATCCTAATCTCAAATTTCACTATATACTAGGAAAACTTCAAAGGATAATGTAAAGAATCAAAAGTAAGAACCAAGTCTACTTTAAATATTTTCTACTATAGTCAAATATCATTTGTACATCTGAATACAGAGCAAAATGAAATGAATCAAAACCTAAGATCCTCCAACTAATCTAGCATATGCACAAATTAGAAACACTGTTGATTAGAAAATGCTACCAATAATTTAAATAAACTATTCAAATTCAAGACATAAAACTAATAATTAAGAGAAATCTATATTAAAAATTGGCATATCAAATGTGGAAAATCTTTTTAGAACTCTTTGATTATATTAATTGCTTCAAGTGTATAAAATTTCCTCAAAAGTTCTCTCTTTTTTACAAGATGGTGATATATGCCTTCTATAAAAAGATAAGGTAGTACATCAATCAGTTACAATATACAAGTGTAAAAAATATAAGGACAAATGTCCTTAAAAGTTCTAAAATACACGTGTTCTTCATAATTAGACTGACCTGGGGGAATATGCTAACAGACTAGCATATGCCTTACAAAAGAATATTCTTATTCTAGATTTTATTATTCCTTTTAATAAAAGGAATATTAGCTACTGGGTGGGCCCAATATTGAAGGGTCCCCTTGTTGATTTTTTAGAAGTTCCATTACCTTCTAGTGTTGGTCTTTGATGACCTCCATGTCCATATCTAGCTTCATTAGGCAAACATGTTTTTGATCCACCAAGTCATTCAACTCTCTATCATCTTGGGCCATGGCTTCCATTATGCTCCTTGCCTCTACAATTTTCTCCTTTGATATTAAAATCATGTCTAAAATCCTTCTATTTTCCCTTCCAAACTAGTCCTAGCTCTTGCTCCTAATTGATTTCATGACCAAATTGACCCTTTGTTTAAATTCAACATCATCAATGATTCCAATTGTTGTGGTCTTGGTAGGATTTAACAACATTTTTCCCAAGAGATACTCCATTTTAATTATCAATCCTTTATCATCTACCAAAATCCTATTCAAATTATTTATCTAAGTACTTGGACCTTAGACCTTGTCTACTATTATTCCTACTAGGTTATTAAAATGTGCTAAGCTGATAGTCCTAAACTTAAGAATCTTATTCCTAATCACAATGTAAATGAGATCCCTAACCTAGGTTTCTTCCTTCTACCATTTTATTATTATTTCCTTGGCTACTTCACCCTACTAGCTTAGGGCATCTTGCCTTAGCTTTATTGGACTCAAGTAATTGAACATATCAAAGAATGAGGCCTCAAACATGTCCATCATGGTGTCAAGGACTAACAGAATGGCCTAGGTTTCTAGGTTTTCCTTATCTCCAATTTTGAAATTATCTATTTCATCGCTTCGAACCCAACCATTTCTTGAGCTAATTGAGCCTCAATAAAGATACCAACATCCTCTTCATGTATAGTAGCCTCACCAATTTGTTGTCCTCCCACTGGGGTTAGACATATAAAGGGATTGACCTTTTGAAAGGTGAATTTCTCAGTGCCCACCATAGCCTTCCTAATGGTGACCCTTTCCAATCAAACTGTTTTAGATTAAATTGGATAGTGGTAGATGAGACTGTGAATTTTAGAGGTTCTAAAAACTCTACACCTATGTTACATGATGCTCCTAGGGTATCCATTTTCTTTCTCTCTAGTCTTGGAGTGATGACAAATCTTATTTCTTATTGTTCCTTTACCATATCCATAACACATGGCTTAAGGTAAACATGTACTTCGATATTAGCAACCTATATTATGGCCCATGAATGGGAAATATTAGGAATATTTTACAATTTCCCATAAATAAACTAGTGAGGGATGATTGGTCCATGAATGGGAAATTCATCACTGAATAGGTTGACCTCACTAGTTGGGTGTGTGAGGGTCAACCTTGGTATTTTGGGCCCAATAGGGACCAATATCAAATTTTATTTCCTATTTTCCTTAGGAGATATTGGGACTATGCCAAAATCAACTTCTTTGCCTTTCTCTTCCTTAGGCTCCCCTATTTAGACTTAGACCTCTTCAAATTGTTCTTCCCTATTAGTGTCTTATGTATCTTCAAGTTCTTTAAGGTCACCCTCAAGTGCCTCATCTAACTCTAAGGTAATCATATCTATGTGCTCAACTAGGGAAGGTGGCCTCTAGGGTTGTGTTAAATATGAGGTTCCTTCCCTAAGTCTTTCTTCCAATTTCACCTCTTCTAATTTCTCTTTACCATGACCTTGTTCATCCTACCCTTGAGGTTACAGCTATTTTACTTAGGGATATTCATGGGATGTCTCAGATAGTCCAGAAAACAAGTGATATTGGAGAGGATGCATCTATCATGCCTCTTCACATGGCTTGTAATTTTTTGTCAATCTATTTTCAAGTTTGATGTTGTACCCTTTAATCCTGGCTAACAATCTTCATAATTATTGGCCTTAATGTAAATGGTGTCATGAACATCAAGTTGATGCATGTATTTCAGCCTAGATAGCTTCTTCTCCTTTAAATTATTACTTACTATGCTTCTTAGGTCCCACATTTTGAGTTCATCAAGTTGAAAACCAAATGATTTCTTGTGCTTGGACATAGTATCAACTAGTTTCTAATATTGAAGTATAATCCTATAAATAATTATAGGGAAGGGATGGAGAAGACCCTTCCTCTTATCTTTGAAAATTCCATCAATGCTATGGATAAGCTGGGAGGTAATTTTTTGCTCAACAAACTTACTTGGAACATATACTCATAATCTGTAAAGTTGGGACATGATCCCCTCAATCCTAATGACTATAAAATCAGGGTAGAACTATATGTCACCTATCAATTCAACAGATTTCTTGATTAGTGGATGGACCCTAGGCATGGGAACACCTATAATAGCCTCCACTATGGATGGGTAGACACATTCACAAATAAAATGCATATGGTTCCTATACTTAAAGATGTGCAATTTGGAGTAATGTTGGGAAATGGTAATTTGACCTTTAGGAGACCAATTATTTATTTTATGTAAGTTGATATAGGTAAGAAGGGAATCCAATAAATATGACATCATATAAAATTGTTTGGTCATTTTCCTTTTGATTGTAGTGAATTGCTTGGCCAAGAAGACACTAATAAAATCTCCAAATGGAGAGGTAATCTTCTCTTCCACCATGTAATACACATAAGGAGCCCATATTTTATTTACATAGGTGGTTTAGGGGGATCCCATTGCTTGTTTTAATAGGGTCATGATTACCCTGATGCCCTCTTTGAATTAGACCATTGGGATCTTAACCTAAAAGTCCCTAAAAATATGGGATCCTTGGTGCAACCAAGGTCTAAGGATGATGTCTAGGTCATGTTTAGAGGTCCATTCTTTGATTTTGGACAATTATATGTAGGGTATTAGGAGATTATAGTATTTTTCAAAAGATATAGGGGAAATATAAGCTACCCTCTTAGAATTCCCCTACCTGATGATCCAATCATTATCTACCTTATAATTAACAAAGATAGGATAAAAGATGTCTATACAATGTAGTACCTCAGGTTTTATTGTGGTGTAGTGAAGGCTACTCATCTGGATAGTGACCAATTCATAATGCATTTGGCTCACTATGGTAATTCTTTTCTCCTCTTTTGTGATGGGTTTTAACTCCTCCACCATGAAGAAGAGTTTAGACCAATTCCTAATGGCTACGGAATTCAGGGCTGCAACATCTAATTTAGTGTCCTTAAAGAATAACCCCTCTTTATCTATTGATTGGTATATTTTGGTGTCCTCCAACTATTGTCTGTGAGCTACCATGGTCTATGCTTCTACAAATTGCTCACACTAGATTGAAAACTAGTTTCTGTGGTAGCTCTTTTACTTTCAAAAAAACAATCAATCTTTCTTTGGATTGAATTGTAACCAATTAAGTTCACTTTGGTTGAATTTGTGTAGGGTTTATGGTTTAATATATTTAAAGGTATGATATATCCAAACTCTAGCTCATACATGCTTTGTATTTGATTTAGACCTTTGCCTTTATACCTTCTTATTTTGGAGCCCACAAGATCTCTTGTTTTGTCCTTTTCTACTTATGTGGTGCCTATGTGGCATTGGTCTGGACCTTTTGTGTTATTTTTCATAAATTACTTAGAGGACTAGCCATTGGTATTGAAAAATTTCTTTCTTTTATTCTGCTCCATTCGATTAGAATCCTAGATTATTATGAGCCATTGATTGTGATTCAAGATCTTGCCTTTCAATTGTCTCTTTAGCACTAGTACCCTATGGTTATACTACTTGGCATCTCCATAGGGCCTCTGAGTTATTTTAAAAAGTCTTTGGGGTCCTCTTTCCATTAGATCATCCTCCAGTGATGAAGCACGAACCATCGATTTACAAAGATGCCCAAAATTTAAGTCAACACATTATTAAAGTGGGACTTAGGCTTAAATTCATTAGTCTAAGGTTTATTTCGTGTTTATTAAGCACTAAGTAAACCTTAGGCTAAGGGATTTATGTCTAATTTTTATGATTTATATAAAGGAGACCATGGCTAAATGTTTTAATCCAATGTTTATGTTATGTTTAATTAACACAATGTATGCATTGGTCTTAAATTTTTATACCAAGGCCTTATAATATATGCTAAAAGGGATCAACATGATATAATGTCCTAACATTAAATAGAGTTTTATTACATGAATAAATACATTAAAACCTTTTGTTAGAAGCATTTGGTCTAAATTCTATGTTATAAAGACTCTTTCAAAAACTAAGACTTGGTATAAGTCTGTAGTTTGAGGTTCATTGTGCAAAAATGCAATGGGAACATTAAATTATAGACTTAGACTAGGTTTATTTTTGAAAATATTTAGACCATAAGACCATCTCCATATTTTTAGATTGATGTTTTCTCATGTTTGAGTACTTTTTGAGGGCTTCCATTAATCCTTATGGTAATTCATGAGCTTTCTAGTAACATTTTGGAGTGCATTTTGATCCTAAGTTGGATAAATTATTATCTTAAATTTGATAGTATCATGGACATCAAATATGTCTTTACATATGTAAAATGATAGTCGCATGAACATCAATTTTAAGCAAGTGAAAATTTTGATTTAATGGGCTTAAATTTAATAGTCATGTGGGCATCAAATACATCCTCATAGACATGAAATGATAGTCATGAAAATGTCAATTTTAACCTCATAAAATTCTTGTGACCCAATGTGAGAGTGCCATTTTGCACTTCTATAGGGATTCCTAGGATCTTGGACTTAATTCACTCTGTTGGATCAATATCCACGAGCAAGTGAGATCTATAAGATTGTGTTTTGAGATCTTGTTCATACTTGGTTGATTTATTAGGTGGGGATTATTTACCTTTTATCATTGAATACAAGGGTGTCATGTGTTAATCTTTTGGGCCTTCCATAATCCTTTGAATTTTGAACTATACCTTTTTCCATCTGATTGGGTTTTTATGATGAAGTGAGAACCATTCATCATGATTCAGAAGCTTGAACATGATTGGTCCAAGGGGATATGTACATGATTATGTTAGCATTTCCTCACATCATTCGATTGAAAGGACATGAGAAAGCATGAGTTGTTAGATCATATAAGTTGTATGTCTTTTAAGTCTATGCTTAGGCCTTTCTCACTCTATCAAATCAAATACCATGATAAAGTGAGGGCCATTGGATCCTATAAGATGCAAGGAGGTTAGGTTAGGACCATAGTGATATAAAAGACTTAGGATAAGGTATTAAGACTAAGGTCCCATTTTTATTAATAAATACATCAAGGCCTTATGATTAAAACCTTAGTCTAAGGTATAAATGCTTACCATAAAATTGGACTTAGGGAGCTGGTGTTTAAGCTAAGGTGTTAAGACTAAGGTCCCATTATTATTAATAAATATAATAAGGCCTTAGGTTAAAAAATTAGTCTAAACTAGGAAATATTAAAAAGACCTTGTATAATGTATATTAGTTAGGCATACAAGGAAATTTAAAATGATAAATAATAAAGGGGACCAAACATTTTAGGCTAAGTTTTAGTTGTGTTAAAAAACATGACTAAGATTAAACATGAGTTTTATACTTAGGTCCAATAATGGACATTTATAAAGGTTCCTATGAATTTAGTTACCATCAATATCCAAATTTTAACTAAGTATTTTTTCAGGGTTTCAAAACATGAAATCCTCAGGAGAAAACATCATGGAACCTATAACTAATAGCCATAAAGACCATTTAATAGAATTATTAGCCCAAATTAAATCAAACTATAACTAAGTAATCTTGATTTTGATAAAGTGGATGATCTTCAAATTCTACAAATGATCCTAATATGCCATATTTTCATGTTTAATCTTTAGGGTTTTTAAAGGGTCCCAATTTTAAAAAAAGGGGGTATGTTAGCCTCAACAAATGCTGACTCATAGGGGAAACCTAGAAATATGTTAGAACCTAGAGATTATAAATTAAAAAAATAATTAGGTCATCCATTCCACTTGATCAATATCATCATCTAGATCAGATTATGGTTGAAACAAACCTTGCATTTTTGGTCTTAGGATCAATCATCAAGATATAGCCATACTGTGTCTGTGCTTTGATTCCACTTATTATTTGCCATGGGGTTTAAGAAATAACTTCCAAGTTTCCTATCCTTGATTAGTAACACTTGACTTGGAGCATGTTAAGATATGAAAGCATGCTTTTAGCTTAGGAAAGGCTTGGGCATTGCTCTACTATAAGCCAAACATCATAGCCATGATAGAGATGCCTTTGGTTCCACTCAAGGCCTTATTATTATACTACCAACTAGGCATCCATAGCCCTAGTGGAGATTACCAGAATCACCTATGATTGAAAGATTTTGATTTTGCATTGTATCCTTATTTTTTGTATTTTATTTAGACCTTTATGCTTTTATCTAGGTTTATAACTAGGTTAACGAAGTTTTAGGATTTGGTCAAATGTTTGATATTTGGAAAATCACCTATGGATGCAACCAGTATCCTAGATAAGGATGTTGACTATGTGTTAGTATGGGTATACCATGATGATTTGATCTTTCACCCTACAAATACAAGTCTTCTTAAAACTAGTTTGAGGTTAAGACAATGGTCAAGTTCTCATGAAATAGTTGGCTTCTTATATTGGTCTTTACCAATTTTTCTGTGTTACAAAATTATGCTTTATATTTTAGGAACATAGTCATCATATACATGGGATTCACACCTACATTTATGAATTTTGGGGATTTTCAATAAAAATCCATAACTTTGAGTTTAGGATTCTCCAAAAGGACTTATTAAAATCAGAGAAAAAACAATAGGAAAGAAAAACACAAAAAAAAGTAAAAAAACAAGAAAGCAAGGGGAAGAAAATAAATATGTACATGCTTATGTACAAATAAGGGATGAGAAGGGAAGAACTAAAAGGAAACTAGTTATCCTACCTATACTAAATCTAGGCATATTATAGTTTAATAGATCTAACCATCTTATAGTTTACTCCATAAAGACTTCAAGAGAAATAATAGAGAAGTAGTGCTTGAGGTATTGCACATTGGTGGGCAATGTGAACTCTCTTACTTATAGATCTTTGAGCTTGAAGGTGTTGTTTCCTAATGTTTCTATAATCTGGTATGGGCCAATCCACAAAGGTGTGAACTTTCAATGCTTTCCCTTAGGCTCTGATGCTTTGTCCCAAAGGAGAACTAGGTCTCCTTGTTTGAACACCTTGATCTTTGATCTTTTGTCAAACAATCTTTTCACTATGGTTTGATGCTTGATAAAATTAGCAAAGGCTTTCTCCCTTGCATCTTCCATCTGAATTATGTCCAATAATCTTGAGTTGGCAAGTTCTTGGCTCTCTTCCATGTATTTCTGCATAAATATGTATGTGGGAAAATTGATAGTGATAAGAAAGATAGGTTCTTGTCCATACACCAATAGAAATGGTGAGGCTCTTAAAGCTTGCTTGATTCTTATCCTATTAACCCATAGTGCAAATGTATTCCAAGTCTTGGGCTTATTTTTAGTGGATTTATTGATTTCTTTCATCAAATTTTTATTGGTAGACTTAGAAAATCCATTCCCTTAGGGATAAAGGTTAGATTCAAACTTGATAGTAATTTCATTATCATAAGCCCATTTAGTCATCGATATAGATATAAATGTAGAACCATTGTCACACACTAGAGAGACTGGAGTTCCAAACCTAGTACAAATGTTTTCTTCTAAGAAGTTGATCACTTCTTCAATCTTGCATTATTTAGTGGCTATAGTTTTAGTCCACCTTGTGCAATAATCTATGGTAGTTAGGACATACATGTGACCTTTAGATGAATTAGGGTTGATATCCCCAACAAAGTCTAACCCCCATTGAGGAAAGGGTTTGTCAACTATGAATGGTTTCAAAGGCATTGCTACCTTTGGTTGCATGGTTCTAAATACTTGACATGAGTGACATTCCTTCTCATGCTTGTGAGCATCCTTAAAAAAGGTTGGCCAATAATAGCTAGCTATAAAAATTTTATGGGCTATGGTTCTTCTAAATGGATGCCCACTACCCATCTTTTCATGGAAGGTTCTCATGATTTGGGTGGCCTCTTCTTGTGAAACACATCTCAAATAAACCCCTTCAAAATTTCTTCTATACAAGACCCCATCCTTGATCATGTAATGGGCTAACCTCAACCCTAGGGCCCTATTTTACTCCTTGGATAATCTTGCAGGTCAAGTACCATTAATTAGTAAAGATATGATTAAATCATACCACTCATTATCTTGAAAGTTTTTTTGATCCACTTACATGATACTTAGCATAGGGTTAGCATTAGTAATCATCTGGATCAAACCTTGGCATATTACTAATTTTTTTGTTTTCGTCTCCAAGTCATACTCTTACAAAACTAACATCCACTTACCTCTACATTCTCCCAGATCATTTTGAATTAACATAAGTTTAGTGGTAGGGTCAAGTAAGATATCATACACCTTATTTATAAGGATATAATGCCTAAATTTCTTAACTACCTTAACTAATGCATATGCCTATTTATCAATCAATTAATAATTTAACTCAACATTCTTAAAATTAGTGTTCATAAAAGCTATTGCATGATCACACCCATCAATCTTCTGATTTAAAATTGTATCCATAGTGTAGTCAAATGCAAAGGAATGGAGTTAAAGTCCCTTGAGAATTCAAGACTTGTTAGGACCGGAGCTTGACTAATGGACTCATTGATGTCATTGAATGCCTTTATGGATTCTTCATTCTATTTGACTTTATCATACTTATTCAACATCTCATTTAGTGGCTTGACAATATCTACAAAGCTAGAACTAAATTTTATCACAAAATTTATCTTATCAAAGAATGACTTTAGCTCTTTCCTACTATTTGAGGACTCTATGTTAGATATAGCCTCTACCCTTTTAGGATCTATAGAAATCACATCCTTGGTTATAACATGTCCCAATAGTTTACCTTTAGTAACATATAAAATCATTTTCTTGGGGTTTAAGGATATTTCTTACCTCCTACATCTCTCAAATACTTGTTATAAGTTCATGAATTGATCTTCCATATTTTTAGAAAAAACCTATTAGATCATCCATATATATACTAATACATTTACCAATCAAGCCTTGAAAGCATGGTCTTTATCCCTTTGGAAAGTAGATACTACATTGATTAGTCTAAAGGGAATATTCTTGTAAGCAAAGGTTCCCCATTTTGTTATGAAATATGTTTTCATCCTATCCTCTCTATCAGCCAACACCTAGTTGTAACCTAAAAAGCCATCAAGAAAAGACATCATAGTTCAAGCTAAAATAACTTTAATTACTTGGTCTATAGAGGGAAGGGGGAAATTGTCCTTTTTTGATGCTTTGTTTAAGTTTTTGAAGTCAATACAAAGTCTAATCTCACCATTCTTCTTCCTGACTAGCACCAACTTAGCCACCCAGGTAGAATTCCTAATGGGGAAGACTATCCTAGAATCTACTAATATTTTGACCTCCTTGAAGATCATGGGTTCTAGGATAGGTTTTACAAGCATTTTCTTCTACTTGAATGGTTTACAACTTTATTTAAGGGTAAAGTATGGTTAATAACTCTTGGATCAAATATATTTAAGTCATTATAGGACCATGCTATGACATCCCTATATTGTGTGAGGAGTTATTTTGCCTTCTTGTTCTCAATATTATTGCAAGCTTTTCCAATATTTACTAGCTGGGGATAATCTTCTAGGCCAAGATCAAAAACATTATAATATTTCCCACTTACTTTAGGAATCTTAGAAACTTTATCTAGTTTATCTTGATCAAACAATATCTCTAAAGCAATAATCCCTTTAGGGATCTTGTTGTCATTCAACTAAATGAATTTACCATCAAACTTATCCTCATCATATGCATTTTCATTAGTCTCATCAATAATATGGGATAAAATGCCCCATAATTGGTCATGAAATCTAATATCTATTGATCATCATTAAAAACTTGAAAATGGTTGACATTATCGGGTACTAAAGGATAAGGGATCAACTCAATGTTGAAATTGGAGGAATCTTGGTTGGGTATGAGATTGCCTGTAGTAGATGACAACTCATCAGGAACTTAGTTTTCCCCTCTTGAGATGGAGGTGATGCTAAAATCATCAAAGAACTAAAATCCCAAACCCTAAACTTATATATTTTAAGATATAAGAGTTTGCATTGGTATTTGCTTCTTACCTGGTTGACCACTAGTTTTGAGTCCCCATAAACTAGTAGTTCTTTGACCTTATTCTTTATATAAATTGCAAACCTAAGATAAGGGCTTCATATTCAAACATATTTTTGGTACAAGGGAATTGTATTATATATTAATCATGATATTTCTTACCTTCAAGGTCAGTAAAGATAATGCCCACTCCAAATCCAGCTTTCCACCTAGCACAATCAAAATACAATTTCCAAAGTCCAAGAATAACATGAGCATTCTTGGGATCACATACTTTATCAGTATCTAGGGTGAAAACCCCTAAGTATAATTTAATTATGTTGACCCTCTCATTCAAATCATTATACTTAGTTATCATATGTTTCATCCTTGATTCTCTCTCAACCCTAATTTTATTGGGAACTCCTTTCCAAGGTAGCCATAAATGGGAGTAATCTATTGACATGTATCCATTTAAAGCCTTGGTCCATTCCCTAATCAATAAGATACCATAAACATCAAGAATATCAAAAAATTGAATATCAATGAATTATTTCACCCTAGGCATAGAAGCTAACTGCATGTGAACATTTAAAAGTTCCCCAATTACCTTGACTCTATACTTGTCTAACTAAGCTACAACTCTATCAAACTTAATAGGTGTTAAGACATGTTGTTTACATATAACCATAGGCATGATATTGGTGGATTATCCTAAATATAATAATAAATTATGTAAATTCTCACCAAACATCTTGATAGTGAGCAAGAAAGGAGGAGACTCTATCTTAGCCTTGTACAGTCACATTGGCAAGGTCAACCTTGGGTGGCTTGTTGGATTTCTTTGATAGAGATTCTATTAAGAGGTCCCTTTGATCTATAATCTACATGATTTCATGAAAAGTGATATTATCCTTTATTTTATTTATGTCCTTAACAATGTTCTATCCAATTTTATTAGAAGAACTAGGAATCTATACATTGGGTTTAGAAGTAATCCCTTTAGGTGGATTTGGATTGTTGCTTGAAGAGGTTTTTGGAGGAGTTAAAAAATTATTTGTAGGTGTTTAGGTAGTCAAGGGATACCTCTATTCCATATTACTCAAATCATAGGTCTTTTTTAAGAAATTTTAAAAAGCTTAGATCTCCTTGGGGATCTCATCAGGGTTATTCTTCTCTTGAAAGGGGAAATCAAAAGTATCTACCATGAAGGCTTGATAAAATTAATTGGATCCAGAATAACCTACACCACTTTATTTATTAGGGATTACTTAAAATTTATCAATATCCTCTTGGAAAGCTTTAAAGCTTTGAAAAATTCAATGCAGTCAATTTCACCATGCTTGGCTATGCAATGCACTCTAAACTAATTAGGGAATGCACTATCAATGAAGTTAATGTCCATGGCCTTATTTTTATAAGATGTCTCATTATTTATATTATTATGAAAACTATCACTATAAAACCTATTATTTTGCCTACTATACCTTTGAAATGAGAAGTTACTACCTGAGCTTCAACAATATTTCTAGCTTGTTTTTTTAGTTGAAGAAAATTAGTGCTCAAAATTTTAACCATTTTTAAGATAGATTCATTGTCATTTTTAGGAGTTTCATAATTATGTACCTAGTTATTATTAGCACCAAAAATTTGCACTAAATCTATTTTATCATTTATACTGAAGCCATTAGTAGGATGATTTAAGAATCCTGAGTTTTTATTAAGAGCAACATGACTCAATGGTAATTGGTTTAAGTTTGAGAGTTGGCTTAATATTGGGATATTTTGGTTATTTTTTGGGAATACATTCATCATAGGTATATGTGGGTTGATGTTTGGCATAGATTATATCATTTGTCCTTGGTGAAACATCTAATCATTGATGTTTACTTCCTCATAATAGGCCCTAGCTAATGAAGTTATAACTGGCATGGATCTCTTCAAAAATATAGAGGTCATAGGACCTACTACATCCTTATAGATTTTTAAATCTAAGAATAATCAAGCTTATAGTTTTCTATGGTCCTACTATACATTTTTAAAAATATAGCATTGAAGGACCTAAAAGGCTCACTTTCTTCCCTTCTAATGGTGGTTAGTTGATGGTAAATAATACAAGGATTGAAAATCTTACGAAATTGATCTATAAAAGCATCAGTGAAACCATCCCAACTAGTAATGTAACTATCAATATAGTTTAAGAACCATCCATAAGAAGTATCCTTAAAGTCAAAGGGGAATAACCTATAATTTACATATTCATGCGTAACATTTAACAACCTTAAATCATATTTAAAAGACTTAATGTGCTCTTTAGTAGTTGTAATACTGGTTAGACTAAATGTAGACAAGTACTTCTTGGGGTTACGTGGGAGATCATGCACCAAAGATGACACATTGATTGAATATTCTCCCAACCAAGCCATACCTGGATGAAGGTTTAAGGCAAAGGTTCCTTGAAGAGGTGAAGTTGGCAAGGATTTGGATCTCTTGCATCTACCCTTTTCATGTTTGGCTTTTTTGTGGACTTCAAGTTCAAGCAATGGTTCCCTTGTCTCTGAGTGTGCTCTAGTTCAAATCCTTTGAAATTACATCTTGAAAAGTGAATATCCTATTTGAAATATGGTGTATCAGGCTAATATTTATAAGGAATAAGAATTAAACTTGTACATTAAGCTCATTTTGCAAATATTTCTTACAGAATAGTAAAGGACGTTGATTTATTCCCAAAATAGTTCAAAGATGTATCTAGTTATGCTAATATGATCTATCTTTATAAGTTTAAGTTCAAATAAACTCAGATATATGAAATATATACCAATCTTTGATCAAAATAGGCCTTCTTAACCACAAATACAATGGATTTTCATATTTCAAGTTAAATTTACCAAAACCAAGAATCAAATCTCAAATAACTTTGATCTTTATCTAAGAAAGCAAAAATATATGTCACAAACCATAAATATCAATGATATTTACACTTTTAAGAAAATAATTACTCAATGGCACAAAGATATCATCAATATTTAGACAAAACACACCAAAACTTAACTAAGATTTATAGAGTTCACCAAAAGAAGGCCCTCCTTCTAGCACAAATAGAAAATGCCTTGTTGATGCCTCCAAGTGTACCATAGGGTTTCTTAGTGTTTAAGGAACAATTTTTATTTTAGAGTTCAAGAAATTTAGAGCATGAGTAGTAGGTTGTATCAAATTGACTTTTAAGGACAACTATCCTTATTATGGCCCATGAATGGGAAAGAGAAGGAATCTTTTACAATTTCCCATAAATAAACTAGTTAGGGATGACTAGTCCATGAATGGGGAATTCATCATTAAATAGGTTGACCTCACTATTTGAGTCTGTGAGAGTCAACCTTGGTCTTTTGGCCCAATAGGGACTAGTGCCTATTGTACTTTCCTATTTCCCTTAGGAGTTATTTGGATTGTTCCAAGAGAAATTTCTTTCCCTTTCTCTTCCTTAGGCTCCCCTATTTGGACTTGGGCCTATTCAAACTATTTTTATTCCCTATTAGTGTCATATTCCTCTACAAGTTCCTTAAGGGTACCCTCAAGTGTCTCATCTATCTCCAAGACAATCATATCTATGTATTCAACTAGGGAAGGTGGCCTTTGGGGTTGTGTTGAAGATGAGGGCCCTTCCTTGGGTCTTTCTTCCAATTTCACCTCTTCTAGTTTATCCTTACCATGGCATTGTTCATCCTTCCCTTGAGGCTATGGATATTCTACTTGGGGATATTCATGAAATGCCCCATTTGGTCTAGGTAACAAGTAATACTAGAGAGGATGCATTTTCCATGCCTTGGATTTTCATCTTTTGTTAATCTATGTTCAGGTTTGATGTTGTGCTCTTTGATCCTAGCCAACACCTATTCATAGTTATTAGCCTTGATGTAAATGGTGTCATGAACATCAAGTTTATGAATGTATTCAAGCTTAGGTAGCTTCTTCTCCTTCAAATGATTACTTACTATGCTTTTTCGGTCCCACATTTGGAGTTCATCAAGTTTAAAACCAAATGATTCCTTGTGCTTGGACATAGTATCAACCAATTTCTAATCTTGAAGTATAGTCCTCAAAATAATTAGAGGGAAGGGATGGAGAAGACTCTCCTCTTCTCTTTGAAAATTCCATCAATGCCATGGATAAGCTGGGAGGTAATTTTTTTCTCATCAAACTTACTTGGAACATATACTAATAATTTGTAAGGTTGGGACATGATCCCCTCAATCCTAATGACTATACAATCAGGGTAGAACTAGATGTCACCCATCATTTCAACATATTTCTTGATTATTAGATGGAACCTAGGCATGGGAACACCTATAATAGCCTCCAATATGTTTGGGTAGACACATTCATAAATAAATTGCATATGGTTCCTATATTTAAATATGTGCAATTTGGAGTAATGGTGGGAAATTATAGTTTGAACTTTAGGAAACCAATTATTTATGCTAGGTAACTTGATAGAGGTAAGAAAGGCATCCAAAAAATATGACATCATATAGAATTGTTTGGTAGTTTTCATTTTGATGGTAGTGAACTACCTAGCCAAGAAGCCACTAATCAAATCTCCAAATGGAGAGGTAAGCTTCTCTTCCACCCTGTAATACACATAAGGAACCCAATTTTTTTTTACATAGGTGGTTGATGAGGCTCCCATTGATCAATTTAATAGGGTCATGATTACCCTGATGCCCTTACTAAATTGGACTATTGGGATCTTACCCTCAAAGTCCCTGAAGATATGGGGTCCTTGGTGTAACCAAGGTCTATAGATGGTGTCCAAGTCATGTTTGGAGGTTTATTATTTTATTTTAGACAAGTATATTTTGGATATTTGGAGATTATATTATTTTTTAGAAGGTACAAGGTAAAAGTAAGCTACCCTCTTAGAATTCCCCTCCTTGATTATCCAATCATTATCTAACCTACAATCAACAAATATAGGAGCAAAGATGTCTATATAATATAGTACCTTAGGTTTCTCCATGTTTTAGTGAAGGCCAATCATCTAGAAAATAACCAAGTCATAATGTCTCTAATTCATCATGGTAATTATTTACTCCTCTTTTTTGATGGGCTTCAACTCCACCATGAAGAAGAGTTTACACTAATTCCTAATGCCTAGGGAATTTATGGCCACAACATCTAATCTAGTGTCCTCTAAGACTCTCCCCTCATTATCTATTTATGGGTAGAGTTTGGTCTCCTACTTCAAATATTGCCTATGAGATTCTATGGTCTCTACTTCTATAAATTACTCACACTAGATTACAAATTGGTCTATGTGGTAGCTCTTTTACATTCAAAAACATAATCAAGCTCTTTTTGGATCAAATTGCAACCAATTGAGTTCACTTAGGTCACTTCTATGTAGGTTTTAAGTTTTTAGAGATTTAATGGTAAGATATATCTAGACTCTAGCTTATACATGTTTTGGATTTGATTTGGACCTTTACCTTTATACCTTCATGTTTTTGAGCCCACAAAATCTCTTTTTTTTTCCTTTTTTGCTTGCATGATACCTATGCAGCATCAGTATGAATGTTTTTTGGAATTTTTAATAAATGCCTTAGAACACTATCCATTGGCATTTAAAAATGCCTTCTTTTATTTCTCTCTATTGGAACAAAATTCTAGATTAGTGTGAGCCATTGATTGTGATCTGAGTTCTTGACTTTTAATTGGATTTTTGGCACCAATGCCCTATGGTTATGTCACTTTTCATCTCCATAAGGCCTTTGAGTTCCTTTAAAAAGTCTTTAGGGTCCTCACACCATTATATCATCTTTTGATGATGAAGCATGAGCCATCGATCTGTATAGATGCCCAAGCTTTGAGTCAACACATTATTAAAGTGGGAATTAGGATTAAATTCCTTAGGTTAAGGTTTATTGCATGTTTATTAATCATGAATTAAACCTTAGGCTAAGGGATTTATTTCTAAGTTTTATGAATTATATAAAATAAACCATGGTTAAATGTTTTAATCCAATGTTTACATTATGTGTAATAAACACAATGTATGCATTGGTCTAAAATATATATACCAAGGATTTATAAAATATTCTCAAAAGGGTCAACATGATATAATAGCCTAACATTAAACAGAGTCTTATTACATTAATAAATATATTAAAACCTCTATTTAGAAGCATTTATTCTAAATTATACATTATAAAGACTATTTAAAAAAAATAATAATTGGCATAAGTCTATAGTTTAAGGTTCATTGTGAAAAAATGCAATGGGAACTTTAAAGTATATAGACATAGACTAGGTTCATTTCTGCATATATTTAGACCATAAGACCATATCCATATTTTTAGATTGAAGGTTGTTCATGTTTGAGTATCTTTCGAGGGCTTCCATTAATCCATAATGGTAATTCATGAGCTTCCTAGCAACATTTTGGAATTCATTTTGATCTTGAGCTGAATAATTTATTATCTTAAATTTGACCATCTCATGGATGTTAAATACATCTTTATGGACATCAAATGACATTCATATGAACATCAATTTTAAGCTAGTAAACCTTTTGATTTAATGTGATTAAATTTTATTTTCGCATGTGTGTCAAATACATCTTAATATATGTCAAATAATGGTCACATGAATGTCATTTTTAAGCTCATAAAATTATTGTGACCCAATGTGAGAGTACCATTTAACACCTCCATGGGCTTCCCAGGATCTCAGACTTAATTTTATCTATTAGATCAAGATACGTGAGCAAGCAAGGGCCATAAGATTTTGATTTGAGAGCTTGTTCATGATTAGTTACTTTGTCAGGTGAGGCTTATTTGCCTTTGATCATCGAATGTAAGGGTGCCATGTGTTGATCATGTGGGCCTTTCATAATCCTTTGAATTTTCAATTGTGTCTTGCTCCCTTTAAGGGGGTCTTTGTCATGAAGAAAAAACCATTGATCATGATCTAAGAGCTTGAACATGATTGGTTCAAGGGTCTATGTGCAAGATTATATTAGGCTTTCCTCGCACCATCTGATCAAAAGACTATGAGGAAGCATGAGTTGTTAGATCATCTGAGTTGTATGTCTTTTAATTCTATGCTTGAGCCTTTCTCGCTCCTTGAAATTAAATACCATGATAAAGCAAGGGTCATTAGATCCTACAAGATGTAAGGAAGTTAGGTTAGGATTGTGGTAATATAAAAGACTTAGGCTAAGGTCCCATTTGTATCAATAAATATATCAGGGCCTTAGGATTAAAACCATAGGCTAAGGTATAAATTATTAACATAAAATTAGACTTAGGGAGCTGGTGCTTAAGCTAAGGTGTTAAGACTAAGGTCTTGTTATTATTAATAAATACAATGGGTCTTAGGGTTAAAACATTAGGCTAAGCTAGGAAACATTAAAAGGACCATGTAGAATGAATATTAGTTAGGCATACAAGGAACTTAAATGGAAAAATAATAAAGGGGACCAAGCATTTTAGGCTAAGTTTTAGTCATATTAAAAATATGACTAAGCTTAAAACATGTGTTTTATACTTAGGTCTAAAAATGGATTTTAAAAAAGGTTCCTGCCAATATCCAAATTTGAAGTGAGGGTTTTACCAAGGTTTTCAAATATGAATTCTTCAAGAGAAAACATCATGAAACTTATAACTAAGAGCCATAAAGACCATTTATTATCACTGTTAGCCAAAAGTAAATCAAAATATGACTAAGTAAGCTTGCTTTTGATAAAGTGGATGATCTTTAAATTCTAAAAATGATCCTAACATGCCATATTTTCATGTTTAATCTTCATGGTTTCTCAAGGGTCCTAATTTTAAAAAAATAGGGGTATGTTGGCCTCAACAAATTAATTTGTAGATATGTTGCATTTCTCATTGCATACATTATGGTGAACCTAATGTGAATCTAACCCTTATAGTTTTTATTTCACGCTTTTCATTTCTACCATTTTATTATTTTTATATATTTATGATACTAGGTCGACCAGGCCAATATAGTTATAACTTATATGTATAGGTTTAACACATGATTACATCAAAATGACTTTATTATTTCTATGTAAGTCTTCATCTAATATAGGTTACTAGATTAAATAGGTCAACATAGTACTCTTATTTAATTCCAAATAATAGACTATGTCAAATAGGTTGACTTAGTCTTATAGACAACTTCTAGATAACAAACTACATCAACCAGGTCAACTTAGTCATTTTAACAAGCTTCACCAAAAAGGGTTTTATAGAATTAGGTTGACCTAGTTGACATAGTTGGAATAACATGTAATCAACATTCAAGGCACTTCAACTAAATATTTAAAATCTTAAAAATCTTGCAACCCACTAAGTTTCCTTTATTTTTATTTATTTAAATTGAGTTTTTCATTACAGTTCTATTCTGTGCAAGTTTTTAGTCTTAAAAACTATAATCCTATAGCAAACTAGGTCAACTTGGTCGACCTAGTTCTATAGTTTATCTCTATATAAAAGACTAAGTTGACCTAGTCAACTTAGTTCTTAAGGAATATTGATTCTATAGTACAATAGTGACCCTATCAACTCTATTATGTATGTTTTCATACAGTGTCATCTAAATTGACTAGGTACCATTCTTAAATTGGGAATTGAAAACTATATATGCTTATTAAAGGTAAAAGTGTGTTTTAAAGGGACCCTACATGTATAATAGTATCACACATATGGGAAACCACAATCCTTAAAAAATCCCAACTTCTAAAAAAATGAAAGGAAAGCATAACAGTATAAATAACAAAAAGATAACATAGACACAACAAAACAAAAATCTCACATAGCCCAAACCAGACTCAACTGTTAAATATTTTTTAGTTTTCATAAGCCTTGCTCTAATCTTTAGTCATGTTATTAAGTTTTATATCAATTATCCTATTGATTTTCTCCTCATTGTTGTTAATGATGATGCCTTTGAGTTTCTTATTTGGTTTAATTCCTTCAAAGCATCACTTTTATTGTTGAAACACATGGACATGACTTCCATGTTGTGCATAGTGTTGTTAATAGTAACCTTGATAAAATTAACAAGGATGTTCAACTTATCTTTGAGGTCTTTGTTCTCTATCTCTAGGGTAATAACTCTATAATTGAGGGATTCAAAAAGGGGAAAAATCTCAACCTCTTTTTCTTTGGTATAAAAGAGACCATCTATTTGATTGAACTTGTTGACATCTTGCTTCAGTTGGGTATGGTCCTTCATAAACCATCTAAGAAACACTTGGTGAAGAGTAACTTCATCTTCCAAACATTTTAGCTTACTATAATTATTGACATACTTGACCATGTTTTTAGGATCTAGAACGTTATGATTACTAGATGGAGGCTCCCCACCCTTGTCTTTATTCATAACCTCCCTAGCTCTACTACCAGAACCCATTTTAAAAATCATCTCATTATCAAAATAATACATGTTAGGAATAGGGTTATGATTCTCTTGGATAGCACAGGGCTCATCAAGGTCTATCACAAAAATATTATCTTGATAAAAAGGCTTCTCCATGTGCAATTTAGAATGAGAAGCCTCAGACTATTATTTGGGTTTGGACTCAATGTTGTTATGAAGAAATCTAGAAGAACACCTAATTTTGGGAGGATGTTGATAAATTTTACTCTCCATTAGAGCTTAAGTTGATGTATGATAGGCTAGAGGAGCTCATTTTGGTATATGTTCATCAACCATACCTTGAGGTTCTCGAGGAAGAGCCTAAAAAAATTTGTAAATGAGGAAAATAAGCACTTGATGAAGTGTATCCTTAATTTTATTACCCTACTTCACCTCTAAAACTTTATGATCCATTAAATGAAGGATGTATAATGGAATACTGATGGGAATATTATGTCAAAGGTAATTTAAAAGTGGATAATGATAGAAATTTATAACCTTGTAATGACCATCAAGAGTCACATACCATATCAAATGCTCTACAACCTCATTGAATGGAGAAGGATGGTATTATATTTTGAAACCCCCTTGGAATGGTGTGATACACTCATTGCCTACTAATAATTCCTCCTTCTCATGCTCAAAATATTTAGTAATCTTGTTTATTTTTTACTCTTCAATTTTGAGGCCTGTGACTATAGCGATGAGCTCCTCATGGATTTCCACTAAAATATTTTTGATTAAGACCACTTTATTTCTCCAATTTTTAGCAAATTACTTGGACAAATGCCTATTGATACCATAAATATGGTCAAATAAATTATGAATGCCCCTAGTATGGAGGATTTTTGAAACCACCAGCTTGTCCTTGATGTTTTATACCAACAAAGGTTCTAGCA
Source organism: Torreya grandis (assembly GCA_037957365.1). Lineage (NCBI taxonomy): Eukaryota > Viridiplantae > Streptophyta > Pinopsida > Cupressales > Taxaceae > Torreya > Torreya grandis. Next base: position 628,128 of record JARHVA010007154.1, read on the forward strand.
TGTTCAAATCCACACCCATACTAGAATGTAAGCCCAAAAAGACCTTCAAACTAAAAAAATATCACTTTTCCCATGCCTTAGAATGACTTTCCTATAAATCTTAATATGTCTCAAAATATCCAAGATATACTTGGTAGTGTTTTATTTATAATGATTAATGCCCAAAATGTCCCCCATGCTTTCCTTCATGACATAATCATTATAAAGTATGTGCACCATTCTCTGCCTAATGATCTTAAGCATTCTCCACATGATTATGATTATTTATCCTTACATAAAATTTCATCAATATTATTAGGTAGTATTTCCATAGAATTCCATACTTTGAATTGTCTAGCATCAACTCCTCTATTGGAAAAATAGTCTGCAAGCATATTGCCTTCTCTATAGGTGTGATAAAAATTATTACTTTTGAAACTCTCTACAAAGTGATGAATGTCCTCAATAATGTGAGCAATGGACCAAATAAAAACACTATTCTTTTTTGATGCAATTTCAAACTATATGTTAGTAATTATTTCATACTTTCATGTTTAACTATTTACATGCTTAGAGTAACTCACATAGTCTAATTAGGTAGTTTTTCAATATACCATTTAGTTTCACTATCTTAATATTTTTTTGAACACTACCAAATCACATAATTTCAAAATGCATTTAAATTTTTTTCTACCCAAGGCCTACCTACTTGTATTTCATCACCAAGGGGGAATTCAACTTGGTATTCTAGCCAAGTATAAACACATGGTTAATGAGATATATTGGTTAAACACCTGACACCCTTATCATTATGGGATTGTGAAATGAGGGGGTAAGCTCCAATATCAATCTATTACCATTGCCAACACATATCCCTTTCAGCCTCAATATCCTAAAACTATCCATAGATTACTTTCTAGTTCCTTATTTTAATCCAACTTTCCTAACACACTTAAAATAACATTTTATAATAATCTAACAACACTTAGGATGACTACCTAGTTAGTATTTACTTTTTATTTGACTTCTTTCACTTTGATCATTTTATGTTGTATTGAAAAAACTTGCATTGGCCAGCATTGGTACAAGGTTTTATGTTGTGTGATCCACTTGGATCACTCTCATTGATCCAGTTATTTGTGTGTTTGCTTCTATTTCTTGCTTTAATTGCATTGAAAAATATTTCCATGTTTTCATCACACTATCACTATTTTAGACAAAGTTTCTTACATATTATCTTTTTCCCTACTAGTAGTACTAAGTTTACTTGGTCGACTCTGTACTCCTTTTTACCAATTAGGTTATAGTACTAACTTAACCTAATCAACCCTATATCCCTATTAAACTATGATTTTCCATGTTTACAATACTAAGTTAACCTGGTCGATTATGTATTCTTATCAATCCCTATCCATCAATATTAGGTTGACTTGGTCAAATTTGTACCCATATTATTCTTTTACTTTGCTTAGCTCTCCTATCTATCCAACTTCATTCTCTATTTATCTTTATTTATCATTATATTTATTTACACAAATCATCATGAAGTCCCCTATTAGAATATTCTTGGACAACTTGAATCCATTTAGACATTATATGGGATATTGATTTCTCCCTCTCTTTTCCTCTTAAGAGAACCCTCACTCTTGGAGCACCTCTTCTTTTCCTTGGTGTATGGAATGTAACATGTTTCAAATCACACCTCAAGATGAATTAGGTGGATCTAATCCTTTTTTCACCTATCAAGACAATTCTCATATTCAATATTTTCAAAATAGTTTGGGATTAATTGACACAAGTCTATCCAATAATCTCACTAGTAGTCCACCTTTCAATAACCCTCCCCCCAATACCAATCTAGGGAGTTCTCCTACAAACATAAACCCACCAATTGATATGACTCAAATTATTGCACAAGTCATACAACAAATGAACTTAATGAAAACTTATAACACCTCTTAAAATATGCAATTACAATTTCATTTGACCAACATGGCTAATTAACCTCTGGTTCTCAAATCCTCAAGCCAATCCAAATTTTATTCCTCCATCTCTTAGAGATGCCTCAATAAATGTTATTCCTCAACCTATAATGCATAAAAAAATGCTTCAAAAAATCTAGAATGAGCCTTTATCTCCTTTCATAGTATCCATTGATATTGTTAATATATCTTTGACTATCAAATATGATGGGACTAAAGACCATACATCCTTTCTCAAATCATTTGACAATATTTATAACGAGTGGATCAAAACTAATACTTTTGCCACAACTAAACTTCTAGTTAAAACCTTCACTAGTGATGTATTATAATAGTACAACCAACTTACCCAACATTCCATTTAGAAACTTAAGAATTTAGTTGATCCATTACTTAAAGAGTTTCAACATAATGACCTTCCCATAAATTTCCTTAGCCACTTCATGAATGCTAAGAAATCTCCCACTAAATCATCTCATGATTTTATCAAATGATGAAAATATCTATCCCATAATGCAAATCATAACATGACTAATGATAATATGTTTAAATTCTTTATAACTACTTTAACTCCTTCACTTCAATATAAGGTTCAAACATATGCTCCTAGAACACTTAAAGAAGCTCTTGACCAAGCTAAATGTTAAGACTTCATCATGAAACAATTTGAGCCTAATACCAAATTCAATAAAAGATATTTTAAAAATTATACTAATTCCATCACTAGAAATACTCCTCAAAATAAACAAGGAGTTGCCAAAAATGACACTCCCTCATCTTCTCTCATATCACTAACTATGTAACAACTAAAACAATTCTTATCACCCTCTTAACCATTCACTTATCATAATAATACTTTTAAGTGGTATGATCCCAATAATTTATACTGGTTCCATTGGCATCATTCCCATGAAAATTTTTAAGGGCTTACTAAATTTGTTGGTCCAACTTCATCATCAAGAGTACAACACTGCGTCTAAAAAATGATAATCTTCAAAAGATTCTTCTTATAATAACCAAAAATATTTTTCCACATCTAATCCTCAAAAAAATACCAAGTTTTTGTTTATTATTGATGTTTATTATGACCAATATTAAAAAATTCTTAATATGTTAACACAGCTAAGGTCAATTATCATCACAAACTAGCTCACAAGGATCCTTTCATAAAACCTAAGAAATCATATTTGGGGTAAAAACTTCTCAAAGATACTAAAACCACTAATTTAGATTTATAAGCCCTTGAGGAAGCACATTCTTATTCCAAAACCCCAACAACTTCCATTCCTTAAAAATCCCTCACACTGGTTCTTCTAAATCCCATTGGAACTTTCTTGAAGAACTTAACTCTATGCCTTGCAAGATTGCACTTATGGAATTAGTTCATTCTTACCCTTATCATTACAAGTTACTCATGAAACAATTATAAGAAATTGAATATCCATCTTCTATAGATGAAGAACCACCCTCTGTTGAACCTCAACCTACCAACATTCATACCATTGAAACTATGTGTCCTTCCAAACCATCTATTAAATTTATTAAAGAAGACATGATTAACAATGAAATACTTTTTTATGCTGATGATACACCACTATTCATTAAAATATCCATTAATACTACCCTTATCCATAATTTTTTAGTTGATGAAGGGTCTGGTATTAATGTGACATCTTTATGGCTTATCCAACAACTTGGATATAAGAAGAATCATCTCAAGAAAACCCATCTTACCAGTTGTGGATTTGATAAAAATAATCAAAATCCACTTTGTTATGTTTTTATTTCCCTAAAAATATAACCCAAGACCATTCTAACTAAAATTATGGTCCTTTATTTGAATTTATATTATAACATACTCCTTAATAACCCTTGGACTCACAGAATGAGGGCCATCACTTATTTTGGTAGTCAATGCACTAAATTATTACATAACAACAAATGGTATAAGCATGATGTTGATTCTAACCCTTGGAGTATTTAACTTCCTAATCCAAAATATGAATATCACATTCCTACCATCCCTACCATCAATGACACTCCCTTACACAAGTTCATCAACATCAATCTAGACTTACAGGTAATGGCTTCCTCTGATTGCACTATCCCTCTCAATGATGAGATCAATGATTTTACCCCTCCATGTAATGATCAAGAACATTCTTACCCAAAATATGCCTTCACATTCAATGATTATAGAGTGGCCAACCTATTCCAAGATCCTTTAATCATGTCTCTAAGAAAGTTTAGTGACATCATAATTTCCCCTTCTAAAACTCCCCCTAAATCTCAAACATGTACCATTTATCCAACCTATGATGATATCTACATCATATACCAAGCTAAATCTTGAGACTTAGATTTATAACATTATAAAAAAAACCTTAGCTCAAATACATTCTTTCAACTAGGATGTTCACACCATCTCTATAGATTTTGAATTATCTCCTAAAGGTCATGTACCTCCTTCTAACACTCCACTTCTTGATACTCCTTGGGTGGTTGGATAAATCCTACCTTTTGAATATCTATAAATTATTATATATTATTTACCACCTATATATCCCATCATTACATCTGATTCTTCCCTTGTCAATAAAACTAATGACATACCAATCCCTTTCGATCAATCTACTCCTCTTACTCCCTAGATTGCATTTGATTCCAAGGCCATAAATGTCCATCAGATACATTATAAATATGATATACATCATAATAAAATTATTGACCTCAAATTAGATGCTAAATATTATTATCCTCTTCCCACTTTGCCTAGTGATGAAGCTATCCTTGAATTACTTCATGTTTGAGAACCTCAACTTCCTTGACAACATCATAAACTTAGGAATTTTAAAAAAAATCCTCTTATTTCAATAAATTCATCACTAGCATCAATCCTAAAGATAATTCAATTTCTTACTTACCTAATGAGCCATACCACTTCCAAGATGGAAATGCTATGCTTATAAAAAAAACTACTCATATTAAATATGGTATTCCATCATGACCTTGACCTATTATAGTTTTTCATGAACTCACACCTACTAAACATTATAAATTTAGTTTATTTTTTGATAAATATCATGAGATATTCACTTGGTCTTATGAAGACATGCTTAGTATTGGATTTAGCATTGTGATACACAATATCATCACTTAATGCCAAACTTGTGCATCAAAAGCAACATAAATTTCTACCTAAGGTTTCCACCTTATGTCACAAAGAAATTATAAAACTTATTGATGCTAAGTTTATCAAACTATTAGACTATTTTGAATGGGTTTATAACATAGTTCATGTTTGAAAAAAATCACCATGGCCATTTACATTTACCTTGATTTTTGTAATCTTAATATCTCTTATCCCAAGGATAATTTCCCTCTACATTCAGTAGATGCCATTATTGATTCCACAACTAGTCAAGAAATTTTATCTCTTATGAATGGCTTCTTGGGCTATAACCAAATTCACATTGCCCCTAAATATCAATATAAGACCACTTTTACTAAAAAATATGGCACTCATTGTTATGTTAAAATTTCTTTTGGACTCAAAAATGGAAAAGCTACTTATCAATAGGAAATGACAAATATTTTTCATGATCTTATCCACAAAATTGTATAAACATATGTGGATGACCTAATTTCTAAGTATAAATGTTACAAGACTGATCTTTCTAATATTTCCATCACTTTCAACCATCTTTTCAAATACAAAGTTAGACTAAATCCTTACAAATGTGTTTTCAGTGTCACATTTGGAAAACTGTTAGGATTATTAGTTTCTCTTCATAGCCTAGATGTTGACCCTACCAAGATTAATGTTATCATCAACATGCCCATCCCTTGATCCATTATATACTTTCAGACTTATCTCAGTAAACTTGGGGTAATTATAATATTCATCCCCAAAATGGCTTATCATATGCACTCCATCAATTCTCTTCTTAAAAAAGGTAATGCTCTATGGATGGATCCATATCAAAATGCATTTGATAATATGAAAGAATCATTACTTCACCCACCTAATCTTTATCCCCCTTCAAATAATCAACCTTTAATAGTATATACTTCTTCCACACCCATATCAGTTGGGGAAATTCTTACACAAAAAGATGACACTATAAGAGAGTATACCATCTACTGTATCAGTTGATGCCTCATTGATTATGAAAAATTATACAAAAGTAAAATGCAATTGTCTTGCCAAATATTTCATAACTAAAAAACTTTGACATTATATGTTCTATCAAACCACTAATTTTATCATCCATTCTAATCCCCTTCATCACTTCTTATAAAAAAAACTTTATTTCTAGAGATATAATTGTAAAACGTATGGTCCTTCTCATGGAATTTGATCTTCAAATTATTACTCAAAAATATATCAAATGACAAGTCTTCATCTATCAACTTGTCATAGCTCCTATTCCCACTACCAACCACCTTCAAGATAGTCTTCATAATGGTAATATTTTCTACATTGAAGGTCTCAACCAAGCCATATCCCTTAAATACTAGTTACACAACTTTACTACTAACCTTGAAGTAAGAAATCTCAATGAATCTACTATTCTCCTTGATATTACTAAATCAAAAGTAGTTATCGAAGAACTTCTTGAAATTAATGAAAATTCACATAAAAATACTTTAACCCTTCACTTTGATTGTGTTAAATGCCTTAAAGGAGCTGAGTTAGGTTGTATTATTATGAGCTCTCTTGTGAAAATCATCCCTTTATATTTTCACTTAACATTTGATGTCACCAACAACATGGTAGAGTATAAATATTAATTTTACGCATGAACTATTCTTGATTTAGATATCCAATACCTACATGCTTTAGGAAATTTCTAACTCATTTATCACCATTTCAATGGTAATTACCAATGAAAAAGTTATAACCTCATTTATTATGTCAAATTACAACTAATCTCACCAAATATTTCATTTCTTTCACCATCGAGCCTATCCTTCAATATCAAAATTCTATTGCTAATTTCCTCACCTCTTCAACATCTCTTTTTCATAATGTTAAAGGTACCTTAATATATTGTGTTATGAAATATGATGTTCTTCCTCTTCTTGAACAAGCACATGGGGGCATTTGTGGTGGCCACTATAGTTAACATGCTACAACTCATAAATGCTTACGTATGGGATAATTTTGGCCCACTCTTGAAAATAATGCCATATAATTTTATAAAAAGTGTACTCCTTACCAAATTCATTATTATTTAATTCATTCACCTCTAGCTAAGCTTTAAACTATAGAATTTCCCTAGCATTTATCCATGTGGGGATTAGATCTTATTGGTAAGTTACCTCGATCTCAAGATGGGCATATCTTTATAATCATAACCATGAATATTTTTAAAAATGGATTGAGGATATTCCCCATGTTAAAATCACCATTATCACCATCTCTAAATTCATCCTTAATCAAATCATTTGTTACTTTTGTGTCCCTTATACTACCATTTATGATAATGGTGATAATTTCAAAAATAAAGATGCTAAATAGATATGTGCTAAATTTAAAATCAATCACAAATTTTCCACACCCTATCATCTACAATGTAAGGGCCAAGCTGAGGTCACTAAAAAAATTATTACTAAAATTCTCCAAAAGATAATTCACGAAAACACATAAATTAGCACCTTCATATCTATCTTGCTCTTTGGGCCTATCACACTAGCATATGTATTACCATTAGGGAAACACCATTCTATTTAGTCTATGGTTATGAAACAGTCCTTCCATTAGAAGTCAAACTTACCTCTCTTTTTATATATCTTTATGGTATCATACCCAATGAATAATTATGTGAAGATTTTCTTCATGCTCTTGATCTCCTTGATGAACATTGTCTTTCTGCTTTACAACATAATCGCTAATACAAGGCCCACAATGCAAAACAACATAAAAAATGAGTCAAAGTTTTCACATTTAATTTTGTTGATCTTATCCTTAGATTAGTCTACACTCATTATAAATAAGGTAAATACACCCAAAAATGGTGGGGCCCCTATTTAATCAAATATATTCTTGGTCTAAGTACTTACCACCTTCAAACCAATAAAGGTTATATTTTCAAAGAGCCCACCAATGCATAATTCCTAAAGAAGTATTTTACCTAATAATTCATTTATTTTCATTATATATATATATATATAAAGGATACTCATACATGGGTATTACCCTATACAATAGTTCCCTCTTCTCACAAACTTTAGTCCTCTTTTTTGGTCTTTTGGTTTCCCTTTTTCTAATGTGTTGTATTGTAAGACCATAGATAAGACCTAGCCTTACTCACAAATTCCATATTTTTATTATCCCATTTATTTTTCCAATACTTTTTGGCACCCTTGTGGGTTTATCTTTTATGATTTATAGTGTAAGACCATGGATAGGACCCAGCCTTCCTCATAAAATTACCATCTTGTCATTCCTTTGCTAAAATGTGTTTAGAAATGGTTACAAGTTTGTTGATATTTTATTAGATTTATCATTTTCTTATTTTTTAGTTGAAATTTTTATAAATTTAATTAGCATGTTTTCCTATATTTCCTTCATTCTTATGATAAGGAATCACACTTTTCTATCATTGTATCATTTTTTTGACCTTTATCATATTTTTTGCAATTTGATATAATTCAAATTATTTAATGTTTAATTTATCTTTATTTACTTTAATTTAACTCTAAATTGTATACAAAAATGTCTAATTCAAGATATCACTTTTATTTCACTTGACTTTACGAGACTCTTAGACACTATGCTCTTTGAGTTCTCTCTCTTAGCAACCAAGTCGCAAGTATCCAAATGAAAGTCGTATTTAACACCCGTGTTTGGTTTTATAAATCCATATGAAGGAATAATAAAAAATATATCAAATATACTAAAATACAAATAATTTGAGACAAAGGAAATGATATACTAAAGTAAATATACAAATATCAAAAGCCAAAATCACACTAAACTACATGATTACAAGTATATCTCTTATCTCCAATCAAAGCTCAAACTCCATAGTTGGCTTCATAATAGATATGATGTATATTTGGGTGTGGTAGGTTAGTATATTGGAATATAATAATTAAAAAAAACTCTATGGCACTACCTACTTTCTCACATAAGTACCCAGTCTTCATAGTAGAGTGATAGCTCTGTAAGGGATCCTGAGGAATAGGGAACACATTGTGGGAAGGTAGGTCCATTTTAATTTTCATAAATATATAATTCATGGGATTATAAAAATATTTTATTTATTGAATTAAGACATGTGTGGATAGGATAATTTATTTATGGTCCTTAAGGTCAAAAGTCCTCTTGTTTTGATAAACCTAATTTGAGTGTCTTGACTTCGATAAAGAGTTCCTCTATATTGGTTTTTCCTTCATTTTTCCCTCCACCCATTTAATTTCTCCCCATTTAAAGGCATATTATTATTCCAAATATGTTTTACCTCTTCTATACTTCCTTCTTCTTCACATCCTAAAAAACATGCTAGCACTACTTTGTTTTAATTTTATCTATCCTTAGAGTAAAACAACATGTTTGAGTAACTACAAATTATTTTATTTGCACCATGGCTCTAAATTTTTGTATATGCCTTGGTTTTATTTTAAATTTTTTCATTATTTTACCAACATTTTTGTAGACACCTTATTCTTTTTATACTTTTATGTAGTTTTTCCATTGTTTAGTGAGGTTGGCTTGCTACTTCTTACTCACCAATGTTGTTTTCACTTTTACGCACCTTTTTCCATTGATGATCGAGTAAAGATTATTAATTATCACTCCTAAATGTTGTTTTAACATTTTGTTTTACCATATTTTTCTAATTAAGTATTTCTACTACTTTTAAATTGATGTTTGATTACCATGTTTTTGACATGTATCCTTGGTTTGACTTTGTGAGTTTAATTTTATTACTTAAGGTTAGTTTGTTTGATTTTTTTAGTCTTTAGCAGCCTTAGATTTTTGGTTATCCAATTTACTATAAATTTTGACTTGATTATTTGATCTAACATAACACTTATCACCCTAGCTTACCAAATTTTCAAGTACATCCCATCCATAGAGCACTATTTATTTTGGCTTTCCTACATTTGTTTGTTTTTACTCTTTAGTTTTGTATTCTTGGTTTTTCAAAATTAGTCTCAATTCCCTCCACAATATATAATATAAACACAATATACAACCATTTGATGATAAATGTAAGTCAAGGTATGCATACATTTACTTTTTTAGCTATTTTCATTTTAGTTGTTTACTTTTAATTATTTTTACTTTAAAATACGACAACATTTTTTTAGCCTCAGTGTTTTATGTTATTGTGTTCTTTATCAAAGCACAATCCTATATTGAACGTAAGTGACACATGATGATCTATGAGATGGGAATATGTATACACATAATATTTTCAAACTTATCAATTTTTGATGCTTTTTATCTTATAATAACCTATCAAGTTTCAATCTCTCTAAGTGCACACCTTTAGGGGTGAACTAAGAAAGGGGTGGGTAGAAAATTGGTGCTTCATAGAATTTTTATCCCTTTTTACACTTGATATCTACACACTTATCTCTTAAAGACCATTCCTCTAATATTTGCCTCCTATTTTACACACTCCTCAAATAATTTGTCACCTTCATTTGCTCTTTCCCTAACCTAAACTAATTTTTTACAATTTAAATGAATATGTTAGTTGTGTCGACCTTGTATTCTTATTGACAAAACTTATTAAGGGTATACATTGGCCCTAGGTGACCTAGTCCATGACCTAGTGAGGTTTTTTTAATTATGATACTAGGTTGACTGGGTCAACCTTATCAACTAAAAATTTTAGATGGGTTTGGGGTTAGATCCACCTATATAAACACATCTATTTCACCATTTTAAGAGAGTAGGCAAGATTTCTTATTCATTGGTGCTTATTTATCATATTCTCTTTGACCATTCTACTTGAGGAGTCTTAGCTTAGGGTTTCTACTTGGAGAAGAAACTAATATTTTGGAGAAGTCTTGGATGCTTTGGCCTTTCTTAGTGATTTTTACAAACCACACCAAACTCTTGTAAGAACTCTTGGCCAAGGGAGAGATTGAGTCTTGACAGGTTCATCTTCCAAGTAAATATCTCTAACTTTGCTCTTCTATTCATTAGATATAAGTAACATAATTAATGGCTTTTGAATAATATTCTCTCTCTCCATGCATCAGGGTTTTACCTATACATAGCTTAATTCAGATTCTCTTATGCATGTTTACTTTATGTTTACTAGCCTCCATGATGTGTGCCACAATATTTTGTGATTACTAAATTATATTTAGCTTTAATTTCCTTTAGTATAGTGAATATGAAAATATAGTACTTAGTTAGGGTTATTCTATAGTTTTGCTTGACTAAAGGCTTTAAAACCCTCTTTAGTGATATTATTGTATTAAGAGATCCCTTGGCTATGTCTAGTAGATTCATTTGTTCGTGACCTAAATTATCTAATGTATCCCCAATCAGATGTGTAAGTATCTGAACTAAGATTGATTTGTAGATATGTTTCATTTCCCATTGCATACTGAAATGAGTGGTATTAGTTCATAGGCTAGGGGCCTAGCCTTTATGAACTATTGATAAGAACCTAAACCTCCTTGAACCTCTCTTAAACCCTATTTTTAAACTTGAAGGATGATTTATTGAATACATTTCATCCAAATGCATTGAATTTTCCTATTTGATAATTGGAACATGTTGAACACTCTTATAAGGTCCTGATCACACATTCATTTCATACTATCACTTATACGGAAGTGATAAACACTACATTTTTGTAGATTTATAAGGAGAAATAAGGTGTAAATATGGGTTAATGAATGAAAATAATAATGAAGATTATATGAGTATGTTTTTCAACCACTTATACCTTAACATTCATATTTTCTATTCATGAAATAACCTTTGTAGGTCTGTGTGTTGAAGATAGTCTCAATTGGCTAATGTGAAGTAAGTTGGACATCTAGATGAGCGAAAAAATAATAATTTTATAATATCCTAATGCCTCCATGGTAAAATAGATGAAAAATGGATATCACATGTGTCTTACCTATGAAAATAGTATTGTTGAATGCATATGGACATCTAAGTGACAAGTGTTAAGTAGCTAGGCCTGGTTTGCTAGTTGGCCTACTTGATCAATGAAAGATAACCTAATTATATTCAAGTAAGAGTATGAAATGAAAGTATCAAAGAGAATATTAGTTTAAGGAATGTTTTTAAAAATTATTCAAGCATAATTTACATATTTTTAGTTATATTAAAGGTGTCAAGAGTCTCCAAGAAAGTTTCAAATAATTTGTTAACTCCCTAATCAAGAATATATCATTTGGATTAGAGAGAGTATGGAGGTGTCAAGATGAACATGATATTTTGAGGAGTGTTTGAAAAATGTAAATCCACTGTGTAGAGGTGGTATATCTAAAAAGCCTCAAAGATTCTAAATGAGTGCTTTGTCCTTTCATTTTTGCTAACCTCATAGAGTTACTTGAAGAGTAAATTAACACATATCTCAAGGGAGTTTTATGTGATTGTATTTTAGTTTATTGAATGGGGTAACTAATTTAATGATTATTGATAAATAATCATTAATCTCTCCTATTTCCACCTCTCTCTCTTCATAATTCTCTATATAAGTAGTCATTTTTGGCCTTGTAATCTATCCTCACATTAGTTATGGTGAATCCCTCCATAAATTAAGTATTTTACTTGCCTATTGAAATTAATTAAATATGGATATTTTATCTCACTATTTAAAATATTTAATTTTATAATATTGTATTGATGAATTATTAGTGATAGTGTTACATTCCTTGCATTTTTCCTTCATATTCATGACTTATGCAAGCTATGCCTTTCACAGGTTATATGAAGTGTTTTACTTAGTTTTCTTAGTTAGAGAACTGATAAACCATTATTGTTTTATATTGTAACCTCTTGGTTGATCATACTAATATGTTTTAAATCTTCCTAACCTTCATATTGAAACATTAGTGTGATTGGGACAGTTTGAGAATAGTGAAATCAGATTATAGTCTAATGTTTCATATTGCATCTTCAATAAGATAAGGACTTCATGTTTGGTGCATCACCTTCAATTTAAATTTATAGTTTTAGTATTCATTTATCCCTTTTCCATGTCAAGAAAATAGTGTAGTTGATTAGTTTAGGTGTTGTACTTTGGGAGCTAGCCCAAAATCTAGAGGTTTGACCCATTTCAAGGATAGCCACAACCTAGGGTCAATCCCGTTACATAGATTAAGTTAAGAGGGATTGAATCACCCTCTCATAGGGTGAAATTTTTAGATATAATAGTTACTCCCTATAATTAATGCCATTTGACAATAGTTTGGCTACATGATAGTCAAAGATGTGAGCTAGTATATTATTATTTGGTGATGATATGGAACTAGGATGACATGTGTGGGATTTATTATTTATATTATCCTTCATTTGTATCAGCTATTTGTTATGATGGACCACATCCTAGTTGATGATGTAGTTTGATTCTTTGGATGGCTAATGGAATATTATCATATTAGTAATGGTAGGTGGACTAATCTACTATGCTTGATGATGTAGTTTGATTCTTTGTGATAGATAGTAGACCACCCAATGCCCTCTTACCTTATTCTTTCTCCCCTTGGGTGACTTTTTAAGTCACATAGTGATTGTGATGTGATTTTATTTAATTATGTTTTTTCAAATTTATTTTAATTTAGTTGAATACTTTATTTTAATTTGACTTGAAACCAATACTGTTTTCTTATTTTTGAAAATTTTAAGTAATTGATCATAGAAATTGTTATTGATATTTTTTTTAAGATTTAGAATTCTATTTTAAATCCAATTGCTCTCATTTTTTATATTTATTTATTTTACTTTTATATTAGTGGCTAATTTTAATATTTATTTTGGATGATTATTGGCATTCATTTCACATGTGTTCATAATGTACATAACTATTATGCTGGTGGCTTGGTATGGGGAATGAGAAATAACTTACAATATAGATAGTGGGTCGCAATGGGAACCAGTTCACTAGTTCATGATACCATCCTTCCCATCCCATTAGATGTGGTGGTTATAAGTGTGTGTGTGTGTGTGTGTGTGTGTGTGTGTGTGTGTGTGTGTGTGTGTGTGTGTGTGTTCCTCACATGGAGATATGCTTCTTTTAAGATGACTAAGGAATTTATATGATAGATCTTAGTGATTTATCAGTTATTTCATTAGCGGTATTATTCTATTATAATGGTGATGGATATTGGGACCTATTATGATATTTTATGATTTTGTTTGGTTTAGATTGATTCAACATTGCATGTTGGTGAATGTACTCACATTTTCTATATGACACTAGATAGTAGGACTTAGCCTTGCCAATATTATTCTTTATGATTTAATTTGGTTCAATATTATTCATTTTTTCTCATAAAGGTGTTTCCATGGATGAATAATTTTTTTATTAGTGTAATTTTATCATTATTGGCACTCATAATTCTTTCTCAGTATTGTTTATACATTAGATGGGTACTCAAGCTTTCATAATGATATCAAAGGATTTTGAGTTTTAGTGGGTAGACAGATAAGTATGACAACATGAATTATAATATAATGAGTTTAGTTCATTATTTATCATTAAATAAGTTATTTATGTTTCTACGGGCACATGATATCCTTAATTTAGTTGGTATAAGGAGACAATGTGACTCAATTGGATAGTATGACTCAGTATAACAATTTGGTTCAATGATGTTTAGAACTCTCGGTAGTATAGTATGTAGCCATAGTTCAACACTTAATTTTAATTTGGTATATTCACCATGGGATTTCATAGAGTTATTATTATAGTCATTCAATAAATTAATACTTCACACATATGTAACTTCAGATATGGACAAAAGTATTTTGTGATATCAATTGGTTTGTGATAAATAGTGGTCATTAGTATTGGTTAATATAATTTAACATTGATTATTTTTGCTTATTATAGTTTAGAAATCAAATTAAACTTATGTTCATATAATCATATCATTGATCATTTGGGTTTATTTATTTTACTAGTGTAAACTCAAGTATTAGTGGCTTGTAGCAGTTCAAATATTTTGAGAGTGACTAATTAACATCTCATTCCTCATTATAGTTTTACATCAAAGACAATTCTTTTATAAGATGGGGAGTATGTAATACACCACATGAAATAACTCCTTACCTTATAATTGATACATTCATCAATGCAATTATGTGGTTGTTAAGAATTTAAATTGTAGTTTCCTCATATATTAAGGGAGTGATGATTATTCAAAAGTTTAAAAAGATTAATCAAATTAAAATGTATTAAATGTCATATGAATTTTATAAATTTTTAAAATGGACTTTATTAAATTAAGAAGATTCATAGGATTCCTAGAGAACATATGAGTATATCCCATAGGTCTTATATAAAACATACTCTCTTGGGTCATAACCTAGCTAGTAGGCATTGGCTGACTTAGTGGAATATTTTCTAATAAAGGTAATCTACAAATTATTTGTTATGAGGATCTAAATGGGCATATAAGAGAGGGTACTCTATTTTTTTTATCAGGTTGATTATGACACTTGAAAATTGACATTTGAATCTTCATTTCTCTGGATAAACATTTGTCATTATTTCGGGGTTTTGGGAATTAAAATAATAAACAAACAAACAAATAATAATATATTGTAAGCAAATATTTATGCAACTTGGTCAAACCAACTTAGGGTTTTTTTAGTTTCATTTATCTTGCCAAGTAGTTGCCTCCCTTGTTGAATTTTTTGGATATTCATCTCTCTTGTCAAGTTATTTCCTCCATTGATGAAGAAGAAGAAGACAACGACTTGTGTTTAACCTGACAAGTGGTTTCTTCCCAATAAATTATTTTCTCTTTTTCTAGATTAATACATGAGTTAAATAATAAATAATAGATTCATATTATCAAAATGGTTAAGGGTATTATAGATTAATTGAAATCATTAGTTTCCTTATCTATTACTCTAAAAAAGGAAAGATAAATTTGTGATGGTGTTTTCACTTGATCAACTATAGTCTGACCCTTGTTATGTCTTCATGATTTTAGTGTAGGGATCAAGAGAGAGAGAGAGATATATACAAAGATATTATGTATTTTTATTATTATTGGTGTTGTAAATAGATTTGTTATTTGAATTTAATTTATCCATTGATTACGAGAAAATTATTATAACCTAGAGTTATTGAGGATTTAGGTTTTGAATACTTGTAATAATTTTTACTATTATCATAGATTATTCTCATGTTAGCATGATTGGATAAAATATTAGTATAACCTTGTAATACTTCATATTGATATCGTAATAAAAATAAATCTTCTCATGTTATAAAAAATTGAGTTTTGTATTCATTATAATCCTGATTCAGTTTAGATTAGTCTTAGTATCCTTGAAAATTTTATTTTTCTTTGGTGTCTTACAACCTAGAAAGATAAGTTTTAAGATGCAAGGTTAAAATTAAAGAATTTTAGTATCACTGATAATTTAATCAATATGGGACACTCACCCTTAATCATTGAAATACATTTAGGATAAATAAATAAAGAGAGCACTAATGTTAGTCTTGAAACAAGACCTAAATAAGTTTAACAAATAAATTGAAACAATATATAAACTACCATTATATTATAGTCAAATAAGTATTATATTTGATTATCTCAAAAAATATTATTTTAAAATTAATTTATTATTGAAATTCACAAATGTAAAATTGGTGAAATTCATGAGACTACATCATATCAAGTTGATATAATGGGTAGAGATGGATTATAAAAATGTTTTCAATTGAAACAATATATAAACTACCATTATATTATAGTCAAATAAGTATTATATTTGATTATCTCAAAAAATATTATTTTAAAATTAATTTATTATTGAAATTCACAAATGTAAAATTGGTGAAATTCATGAGACTACATCATATCAAGTTGATATAATGGGTAGAGATGGATTATAAAAATGTTTTCAGAATGAGAAGGAACCTCCTTGGAAGTTGAAGGAATAGGATAATTAACATAAATAGAATATTATTTATTGAATTGTATTAATCTAACTCATTTGGTTATTTTTTGGTGAAACCATTTTTGGGGTAATTGTAAAAATTAATCACTTGCTGAATATTTTAGTTTTTAGAATCCCATTAAGTTAGAGTGATAACATCTTAGATTTAAGGGTTGTTACATTTTAATATTATGTTTAAATTAACATAACCATATTAAAGTAACCAAAACATGATCATTTAACATTTTTAATAACTCTTTTCAAAATTAAATTTACTCAAAAAAAATCTGCTATTCTGATTTTAGTTTGCAAAGTCGCTCCAAAAATGGACTCAATTTAATAGAAGAACTAGAGATTTTCTAAAACTAAAAATTTTAAGATCTAGAATTATATCACGTGAATTTTATATTCAATAATAAATTTTATACCTTTTTGCATTACCTTTTTATGGATTCAACTCCAGAAGAATTTGATGAATTTTTACAACTAATTTTTGTTATAGCGTTCGAGATTATTTCAGAATTGAGTTAACAAAAATAGTTGTAATAATATGTAAGTGAAACTAGAGGTTTTTAGTGATTATTACCTTTAAATTAATATAAATTTGATTTAATTTTTTTAATTTTTTTACTATATTTATTCAATCAATTTTGAACCCTATTTATTTAGTGAATTGCCTAGCTCAGTATTTTTCTACATTAAAACCTATTTGTAATGCCAAATTATTTGAACAATTAAATTGATGAATATTCTTTTTATAGGTTATTAGTGCTATCGTATAACTAATAGTATACATAATAAATTTAAAAAATAATTTTCACCTTGTGGGAGTATTTTATCCATTTCCATTTGATAAGTAATTTAATGAAAAATGTGACTTGGTTGTGAAGTGATATACTCTAACCTCAATGCATCATGTGTGGGTAAATATCACTTCAACATGACTAGATATAATTTTATATTATAATTATGAGTAGTAAAGTGATTTTATTTGATGTTGATATCATTAGGAGTTTGGTTATTTATTCAAATTTAACACACTAACAGTTGTAGTTGTAGAAATGATATGTCAACAGACTGTTGATGGATCACATTTCATACTATTTGGAATGAGGTTCATTATTTGTTTCATTAGTATAAGATATACTTTATATCCCTTGAGTATTTAATTTGAGTGTAGTTTTGTACACTGATTATAGTGTAGTAGACATAACTTAGTTTCATCTATCTTGTTGAATTCATTTATGAATTTTGTTTTATAATAGAAGGTGAGCATCTACATTGCATATAAAATACATTGAGATTATTTGTATGCCTTTGAGTTTTCCTTTGATTTTGGATGTGGGATTTTAAAATACATGTATTTAATGCACATAGTAGTATTATTGTGTTAATGATTGAAGTGTTTTCATGTGCAAAGTTAGTGTTGTATAAGAGAGAAAAAAAGTAGTGTTTTTAGGGGTTTTATTTGCATGAAGTTTTGGGCATTACATGCAATAGATAATACAATTTGAATGGATCAAAATGTCACATAAGGTGAAATACTCATCATTATTCAGGCCAAGTAGTTAGGATTCTACTCATATGATAGTGAATCTGTAATCATCATAAGATATTAAACCTAAAAACTTTCAAATAATCTATTTATAAACTAAACAAGAAATATGAATATACCAGTGTTGATTAGTCATGTTACTCAACTGTGAAATAATGTGTCATTGGTATATCTAAAAAAGTTGTTTTATCTGAGAGATATTACACATAAAATGGCATGATGATGAATTTTGAAGCAATTCAGAGTCTTCAAGCATACCTGTGTAATGTTCCTCCTTTGACATGTCACCTTGATCTTCTTTAATAATCATATCTTTATGAGATAGTTGATTAATAAGTTATCACTAACTTTAATTAGTTATTAGTTAAGTCTAATTAACTTTTAAATAATTCAATTAAGTTATGTTATAACTTTAATTTATTTAAGACTTAAATAAGTATTAAAATATCAAAATAAAATATTAATAGACTAATTAAAAACAAACTCTAAATGGGTGAGGGGCCTTAGACATCACTAAAATTTAAATAATTATAATATGCTAAACATTAATATGAAATAAGTAATTTAAATAAAATTAAATACATCCAACATTAATTCCATATGCATTAATTCATTTTGAGCAATATACAATCAAGCTAAAAATGTATCAATTACTAGTCAAATAGATCTATTCTATTTCAATAGTCACAAAAATATAATATTTTCATATGATTATAAAATTTTATCAATTATATCCCACTGAAAAACCATTGCTTGTTAAACAAAACACCACAAATCTAATTATATTCCTTATAAAAACCATGTGTCAAAATGAAATATCTAAAAGATTATAATACTAGGATTCTTAAATAACCTTTGTTATGATTAAAAAATCATTTTTTAATTTAATTCTTAGGTTAAATCTAATGTTCAAATGGATACCATACTGTGAAAAATATATATTGTTGTGAGGGTCATTTGACCATCAAATTTAACACACTAAAAATTTATATAAGTGCATAAATATAGATTTTGTACAACAGAAGGAATTTTAAACAATTTCAAAAATAAAATATGAACCCATATTCTATAGGCATACCTTGAAATCACATTCATATTTTCATGTTGCAATTGACCACTTTTGACATACCCAAAGTAAGTAGATAGAGAATAAAATCATATGCAACCATCATTACATTATCCATTACTACTGAAAATGTAATTAATATTGAAAGAAGATTTCTATTTTGCATCTTTAGCCAAAAATTAATTTTTTTGACAACTATGATTTTCTCAAATTCACATAGGCACTTTCCATTATAAACCCTTTGTAAATCAATATAGACACCTTCCAGTATAGAAAATGGAAACATATAAACAAAAATTACAAACTTTGAGTTTTTTAAAAGTAAAATCTATGAAGCCAAAAAAACCTTGAAAGCTTATATCTTTCCCAACCATAAACTTAAACTTTCAAATCTAAAATTGGATGCATCTTCAAATGAAGATACTAGTCAATATGTCATACTTTGCATGTAAATACACTCAACTTATTCTATTTTATCTTTTTTTCTTAAAGGATGTCACTTCTACCAAGATTTTGAAAAATAATGACAAACTACAACACAAAACTAAAATTTTAATATACTCAAGGCAAACATTAACCACTCAAGCCTACATGTCAAAGTCTTATTTGATGCAAAGTCTACTAGTACATAGTTAGCAATTCAACTAACACTCATTCATTTTTGCTAGGTTTAACCAAAACTAAACATGTCATTAAAAGACTTATTAATACCATATTTATATGAATGTACATTAGATATAAATGAAATTAAATACATAATGCAAAACAAATAACTATAAAATCTCACCATAACAAATCAAACCTTATATCAATTAAACTTTCGGTATCCCTACTAGCTATCATGGTTACTATTGGCATTCTAGATTTGCATCCTAGCTGAGGAAGGGATTGTTCAGATCTTAATCAAATATAGTCCAACATGGGATTGATAATAGGTTATGGGTATCCTAATAGTGGATCAGACCTCCAAATAAGGTCATCTTCCTTATGGATCTATCAGCTATACTAAACCTAAACTAGCACTTGCTTAGAAAAGGGAGAGAGATTTGACAAAAATTATAAAGCATGTAAAATTAGTGATGTACCAATGATTTGATAGTTAAAAACAAAACTAAAATACACTATGAAATTATTTTAAGACCAAAGAACATCAATCTCACATAAATATTTCAGCATAAGGCATTAATTAGTCACCAAAACTAGCAAGAGAGGGAAAATATCCACTTTCAGGCTAGACAATAAAAAATAAATTAAACTTATGATGACCTATAAAAACTAATAAACACTTATTGAAGGTGAGAAAACTTATAAATAATTAGGGAACATACATTAAATTAACCACAATTCATGAATTCATAGAACACACTTCAATTTAGATTAGAAAAGGGATGAAATTCAATCTTTATTACATTAAAAAAATATCACAATACAATTTTTGCATAGTCTAGTCATACCAAAAAGAGGGATAGAGGGATACATTTCAAGGATTAGAAGCCTACTTTTATGTGAGAGAGAGAGAGAGAGGAGAGAGAGGAGAGAGAGAGAGAGAGAGAGAGAGAGAGAGAGAGGAGAGAGAGAGAGAGAGAGAGAGAGAGAGAGAGAGAGAGAGAGAGAGAGAGAGAGAGAGAGAGAGAGAGAGAGAGAGAGAGAGAGAGAGAGAGAGAGAGAGAGAGAGAGAGAGAGATTGGAAAATACCTAATCACTTTTGATGGATTAACACTCTCAAGGATGTTGACTCAGGATCTTATCAATAATGAAACAAATTATATAAAAGAATTAAATGTCCATTTCCCTCATCCAACCACCTAATTTCTTCTTAAAAATCCATGATATCATCCACTTGATCTACTGATGAGGATCATGTCTTGAAACTTATTAAAAACCACCATATCTATAATAGGTGGCCATCTAAACTTGCATTATCAAAAAGGATCAATGATGATAGGCAAGACATAAGTCCACTATAGGTGAAAACCAATCTTAGACCATTGGTTTTCACATAGTAATAATATCGATGAAATTATTCAAATTTTTTGTATTTACTTTATAGTCACTTGTTTATCTTAACAATTTGTATTAGACCCAAATGATCTATCTTACCTATATGGATATTTTAATAGTGATGTTTGGTCTCTAAATTATGACCCTAGTTCAACCCTAGCTCACTTTTAAGCTTAGTTATTTGTCATTTTATTTGCCTTGGTAAAAAATAGCTTATTTAAATTTCATCAAAAAATCTTTGAGCTCGCTTTCACTTATTAGTTTTCAATATCTAAATCAAACTATCTACATCATGCCTAACTATCTTTATGCTCATTGGTTCCATAGATACATTGACTTATTGACTCTACCTCACTCCATTGATATGTCTATGCATACATGCTTACCTACCATGGAATTATGACAACTTAATACACTTATGCCACTTATCCTCAAACCATTAGTTCCTTGGATGCTCTAACTCTTTGACCTTCACTCATCATTAAATCTAAAACCTTGATCAAATGTCAATAGTTGATCTGCTAGGACCCACTATTTGAAAGCTAACAACTAGTTCATGATTTTAAAATTGACATCCTCAATCTCATAAAATGGTATTCACATGACCATCATTGAAATTTGTGCAATCATCAAATTTAAGTCAAATGGATATTTAAGCTCAAATGGATTTATTTTTCTCTATCTAAAACTTGACATTTATGCAAACATCTTATGCTCTTAATCCAACTTTGAAGGCTTGGATCTTGAATTCCAATAATCATAGAGGGGTAAAATTTGTTAGAGATGTTCTTGAGATTGAAAAGGATGAACCCATTTGATCTAATGGTCTTGAGAGACATTTGATTAAATATATAAAATGCCCAAGTTAACTAGTCCATATATGCTCTTGCATGATGTCCTAGCGATGGTTGAGCTCATTCGAATAAGTATGGAAAGCTTAGTGAAATTTGACTGAGAATCCAACTTTGATCATGAAAAAATTCTATCATGCTTTGGCAAATGATATAAAACTTAAAATTTAACAACTAGGGATGAAGATGAATAAACCTATGTAACCATTTTCCCCTAAAACTACCACATGTGTGATATATGGCCTTTTCAAGATGATCACTTGGATCTATTTGAACTTCTTTGAAAATGGCTAAGTATGGAAAAATAATAGAATTTATCTAAGAGGACAACTTTGGATCTCCATAACTGTTGATACACTTTGGTGGAGGACCTAAAATTTGGTGCATATAAACTTGGAATAAGAAGAAACCCATATGGCTAGTTTTCCCTGACTCATCCATATGTGTCAATTATGATGTCAATAAAGTACCTACTTATAAATTATACCACTATACCCAATATGCCTATATGAACACAATGAAGAACCAGATGGATCCCTTGCATTTCCACAGCTTTTCCAAGCACTCTTGAAATTATATAGGGTCTCTAAAAATCTAGACATACTTGTGATATTAGGTCATTATTCAATCAATATCTTGCTCTTTCCACTAAATTCTTGGATTAACACATCTTTGGTGACTTGGCTAGGTAGCATGCCTACTATGCTTGAGAACATGGACCATATACATGAATTCTAACTCATAAATAATAATACATGGACCATTTACATGATTTTTAAGATATATAATATTTATTGACAGAGATAGAACAATTCCAACAATAAGGAAATAAATAAAAGAAATTAGGGAAATAAACCTAAAAATCAAATGCAAATAAACTACTAAATAACTATGAAATAAAATCACTTCTTTAGAACAAAAAATAGAAAGGAAACTAAAATGTGTTAAAAAATAGTTATGAAAAAAACAAGAACAACTAACTATATATAGGGGACTTAGCTTTCCTTAATAGCAATGCTTGAGATGTATCCCATTGACTAGGATAGGAAGTTCTTCACCATTAATTCTTGTGAAATGGAAAACATTTTGAGACATGTAGATATAGATTGTATATATACCACTCTAAATAGAATCAAATTTTGTGTGATTTTCTAGATTAAATCTATCTTCATCCTAATTAAGGACCAAATATCCTTCTTGGAAAGCTCTTGAAGAAGTTCCTTTATCAAAAGATCTCTTTGTCATTGCTTGATAGGCTTCCATAGCCAACATTGACCGATGCCTTATCTCCTTTAGCTCTAACATCTCATATTATCTTATTTACATTGGATCATTATCCAAAATTTCAATTTTATTCATCAATTCCAAAGTAAGGAAGTCAATACAAATAAGCATTCTTACTTCCTTACTATATACTAGCTTGTATTAAGAATTGGCAATTGACCTTTTATAGGTGATCTTGTTAGCTCATAGAAATAGATTCAATTTTAGATGTCATGATCTCTAATTATATTCAATATTCCTTCTAATTATCTTCAAAAAAAATTTATTGGTAGACTCAGCAAGGCCATTACCTTGTGGATAATAGTTTGATGAGATTTTGAGGAAAACACTATGTTGAACTGCCCACTAGCTGATCTTAGATCCTAAAAAATCCATATAATTATCATAAATTATAGTTTAAGGTACCCCAAATATGGTAATTAAACCTTCATATAAGGCCAAAAATTTTAATTATCTTCTTTTAATGTTACTACCTCTATTCATTTGGTAAAATAATCAGGCTTGAGAACACAGAACATATACATGACTTTTGACTCAAAAAAAATAATACATGGACTATTTATATGATTTCAAGATAGTGTCTTTATTTTAAAAGACAAAATAATTCCAACAATAGGGAAAGAAACAAAATAAAGAATGGAAACTAGCCTAACATGTAAAGGTAGATAAACTACTAAACAATTGTGAAATAAAATCACTTATTTGGGACAAAAAATAGAAAGGAAAATAAAATGTGTTAGAAAAACACTTACATAAAAATAGGAACAAGTAAATATGTATAGGGGACTTAACTTTCCTTAATATTAGTGCTTGATATGTATCCCATTGACTAGGATGGGAAGTTATTAACCCTTCATCCTTGTGAGCTAGAAAACATTGTGGGACATGTAGCTAGAGATTGTATACAAACCACTCCAGAGAGATAAAATTTTGTGTGATTTCCTAGATTAGATCTATCCTCATCCCACATGAGGACAAAAATATCCTTCTTGGAAAGTTATTGAGGAAGTTACTTTAACAAAATATCTCTTTGTCATTGCTTGATGAGATTTCATAGCCAACATTTTATCGATTCCTTATCTCCTCTAGCTCTATGATCTAAACACATCTTATTTCCATTAGATCATTATCCAAAATTGCAAGCTGGTGTATCAATTCAAAAGTAGGGAATTCAAGAAAATTAAGCATTCTTACTTACCATATACTAGCTTGTATAGAGAATTGGTAATTGACCTTTTATAGGTGATTCTATCAGCCCACAAAGCTGACTTCAATTTGAGATGACATGATCTGTAATTGTGTTCACTAGTCCCTTTGATGATCTTTAACAAATTATTATTGGTATACTCAATAAGGCCATTACCTTGTGGATATAGTTTGATAAAGTATTAAGGAAAACACTGTGTTGAACTACCCACTTGCTGATCTTAGATCCTAAAAAATCCGTAGAATTATCAAAAAAATAGTTTAAGGGAACCCAAATTTGGTAATCAAACCTTCATAGAAGGCCAAAACACTAGTTTCATTGTCTTTTTTTAATTTTATTGCTTCTATCCATTTGGTAAAATAATCTTTTGTAGTCATGATCCACTTAGGTCCTAAGCTTGAAGGGGGGTTGATAACACCAATATATTCCAATCCTCCTTGGAAAAAGGGTTGATTAACTAAAATTGGATGGATAGGTAAGGATACAACCTTCACCTTTCTAAAAAAAATGGCACACTATCTTGATTTCTTGACCCATGCATGATAATCACCAAATAAACATGTCTAGTAATACCCACCTCTCATGATCTTATGGGTTTTAATGTTGGGTAAATAATGTTCATCATGAAACTGCTCAAATAACCTATATGTCTGACCTAGTTCTATATATATTAGCAGTATATAATTAATATCATTTTTAAATAATCATTATCAACAAGGAGAAAAGGAATTGACTGTAATCTAAAATATCTCCTCTTTGAAGAAGTGAGATGAGTAGGATAAATACCATCCTATAAATACCTTACCATATCCTGAAACTAGCTAGAAGATGAGGTCTAATCACTTGTAAGTTATTCATCATTTAACAACATAACCAATTCATTAGATTCGTATAAGTTTTGGGCTAGATGTTCACAAAGCCCTTTGCCTCTAACTAACTTTGTGACTTTGATCTTAATGTTATATTTCATGAACTTGGTTATCCAACCAACTCTCTTGTTATTTATATCTTTGTTTAGAAGAAAGTATTTAACATTTGGATATCAACCATCAAGTGTATCTTATTATTAGATAGAAGGTACCTAAACTTTTTAAGAGACATTATGACTGAAAGAACATAATTCTCAACAAAATAATACCTAGTTTCATATTTTTATAAGCCTTGACTAAAAAAGGCTATTAGATTCTCTAAATTATCTTTATTTTGCTACATGAGAATACTTCAAATTGTGTCAATGTTAGCATAGTTGCATAATAATAAATATTTTGTAAAGTCAGGGTTTAGGAGTGTTGGCTATAGTTTTCTTGATCTCTTCAAAACTTCTCACTCTTTTAGACCACCTGAAACTCTAAAATTTATTTAACATCGCTATAAGTGGCCTAGCTAAATTATCAAAATTTAAAATGTATCTCCTTATAAAGTCTATCTTGCCTAAAAATATTTGCAATGATTTCTTGTGCTTAGGCAATGATAGTACAAGAATTTATTCTATCATATCATGAGTTATGCTTGTACCATTCTTTGAAATGACATGTCTGAGAAGCATACCTTCATGTACAGAGAAAACAAACTTTTTTGGGTTCAAAGATACTCCAAATTCCTTGCAACTTTCAAACATTTGTCTGAAATGAATCATATGCTCATTTGCGATGTTAGAGAATACTGTTATGCCATATAGATAATCAAGAATAAACTTGTTGAGGAGACCCTAAAATGTCATGTCTATAACCTTATAAAAAATGGATCTAACATTAGATAAACCAAAAGGCATCTTACTGTATGCAAATTTCCCCCACTTTGTGGTGAAGGTTGTTTTGTAATGGTCTTCTTGTTTGACCAAAATTTAGTTATATACACTATAACCATCTAACAAAGAGAACCTTTATGAACCTACAACTAGCTATAAAATCTATTCCATTGATTGAAATGGATAGTAGCCTTTGAGAGAGGCCTTATTCAAGTCATAGAAGTTAACATAGCCTTATTTCACCACTATTATTATATATTGGAATAAGGTTTGCCACCCAAGTTGAGTACTTAATTGGAAATATTATGGTTGACTCAATGAGTTTATGCAGTTCATCTCTCATTGTAGGTTCAAGCTTTGGGTTAACTAGCCATTGCCTTTGTCTGACTAGCTTAGTCTCATCTTTTAACTCAATGGTGTGTTGAGCTATACTTGGATCAAAACATTTTAGGTCACTATACTTCTATGTAAATACATCTACAAAGTTTTAACATAACTTAATAAAATCTTCTTTCTCTAAAGATGTGAAAACTTTGCCTAGCTTTAAACTCTTGCTAGTTGTAATATCTACATTTTATAGTGTTTTTCCTTGGTTGACAAATAATTTTTTTCTTTTCTTAATTAATCATCTCTACTAAATATGTTTTCAAGGGTGACCAGCCCTTTAGGTAACTTATTTATCTTTAAATACATAATCTAGTCAACATACTTCTATAAATGTTTGTCTTGGTTCCTTGAGGAAAATTTAGCTTCCTCTTGTAAGAATATAATAATCTAACTCTCATCTTCAAATAATTTATAATTATCATTCTTGTTTGGGACAAAGTGTATTACAACTACCTTGATATATGATTGAACTTTTTTCCTTTTTATGTCATCTAGGATATTAAAGTGTGACCCAATAATAGCTAGCCTATCTTCATGCTTGTTATGATTTCTTGATATGGATTGAATATTGAAGGCTTGAAAGTATTCAAATAGGTTCCATACTCTATTTTTATAGGAACTAAGTAATGGGTCCTTGAATATATTTATTCCCTTTACTTGGTGAACTGTTAGTTCATTATCTCCAAAGACTTGTAAGGAATCGACCTTCATCTTTATTGCCCATTGTAAGCCATGCACTAGTGTTTCATATTTAGTAACATTATTAGAAAACCAAAAATGAAACATGAGAGAAGATAAATAAATTGATTAGCTAGATAAATTAACATCATTCTAGCTCTAGTGCTATGTTTGTTCCTGGATCCATCAAAATATAACAACCACAGTCCTTCAGTAGGTTGATCATCTTTCATCAGTGTTGGAATTGGTGCATCATTTTTATGAAGAAAATAAACACCAAATCCTTCTTCTTCAATTAAATTTTACAGATCATGTCCATGTAAATTATAGGCCCATTCATCAAGGAAAATATCTCGAGCTCCATCTAGAGGTGATTCTGATTCCATCTCACTATTTTCTAATACCTTGTTTGAGATAACATAATTAGTGTTCACCATGCTTGGCATATATGGCTCTAAATGGAATCTTTAAATAGGTTCAGAATGAATTGTCACCTTAGTGACATACCTGGTTCTAAACATTAAATAGGTCCAATAAGTTGAAAAATATCCTCCAATCTTTCAAGTAAAATCTCTTGATAGGCACATGGTAAAATAAGGAGGCAAGTATACTACAACTACATCTTGATGAATAAAAACATTGGGGTGAGCATGTAATATAAGTTTTAGGCCTTTGATTATGCCTACTATCTTGGTTGGTGATCCATCTAATTTTAATACTCCTTTGATATTTGGCTCATAGATAATACCAAGCTTGTTTGAAAATTTTTTGGGCATGACAGTGCTACTAGATCCACTATCTACCATACAATTATGAAATAAATAGTCACCTACTATCAAAGAGAGATAAAATGGAGGGGTTTTGTTTTACTTGACATTGGATTTGTCCACCTTTGTCTGGTTATGTATATGTTGATCAGGTTGATTGATTTGTTGGTCTAAATTGGCCAAGACAACTCCTTGTTTCTCAACAAGTTCTTTAGATACCTTAAGATCTAAAAGTTCTTGAATTAGCATGTCCTTTTTACTTGGAATGGCAAGGGAATCCCACCTGCTAATAATAACATTTGATTTCTTCATCTGATCTACAATGCTAGAATATGTTCCACTATCCTTTGGCTGTAACTTATGAGCCACTAGATATTTTATAGTTAGGGGCATTTGGGGAACCTTCACTATCTTTGTATTCTAAATCTTCTATGCTATAGGAACAACAACTTGATCTTTGACATTATTTGAAATAAAATTATGAACACTAGAAGTATGATCACATTTTGGGATTCTTCAACTGCTCTTCTTTTATCTCTAGTTAGAGCTACCACTTGACCATTTGTGTTGATCATCCAAATGCTAATTAACATTGATAGCATTAGGCTACCCTATAAATTTTTGAGCTTCTCCTTAGACTGCCACATTCATGTCTTGGTACTGACCACCTTGAAGAGATAACTATTCTTGTGTTACTTTTGGTATGGTAATCTCTTGTGATACCAAGGTTTGATTTTGAGTATCATTTGGATTCAAAGGCTATGAACCTCGATATTATATCAAGTTATTTTAGGGAATAATATCTTTTCAATTAGAAACATTAAGATCAAGGGCTACATATGGCTTAGCTTGGGTTATGGCTCCTTTATTTTGATAAGGTTGCCTATTATCTTTCAAACCTTAATAAAGAGGTCTTTGGTTATTGAAATACTGATAAGTACTCTAGTTTTCTTACTGATAAGGTCTACCTTGGTATTGATGTCTCTGAGTAAAACAATCTCATTTCTAAAAGATTGTAACATGCTTTTTAGATCACCAATCTCACTAGATTGATTAGGAGGGGTTATAACTTATAATTTTAGAGATGGAATAGTATTTATAGCTGGAATATGGGGAACTTGAGGAAGAGGAACATATTGAAATTCTAGAAAAAATGGCATTAGAAGCCTTGGAACAAGTTTACTAACTTGAATCAGGTTGTTTTCCACTTTGATAGAAATTTAATAGGCATTTGGTATACTATTACCACCCATGGACTATATCATGATACTTATATCAAAATTAAGTGCCTTAAGGTCACACAAAAATTCATACTTTGGGGATGGCCTAACCAATGTAAGGATCCTAATCTATGTCTTTTGAAATCTGAGGTTAAAATCAAACATGAATTCATGGGGGTACCTTTTTATGGTAGTCAGTTGTTCAACCAAATATAGATGATCAAAATTTTATTTAAATTACTTAACTAAGGCTGCACCTCACTCATCCCAAGTAGTAATTAAGGTCAAAGTAATATTCTTATACCATTACAATACTTTTCCCTTGAAGGAAGCAGCAAGTAATTTGATAGCCACATTATCTTGAATAACATTACAAATAGAATATAGATTGGAAACATCTTGGATATGCTCAATAGTAGTAGTTTCATCCCATTCTCTAGAGAATAAAGGGATATTTTTTAGGTCAGACATAATAATGTCATCATACTGGGATAAATTCAAGGAACTACCCCTATTAAATGGGATGAACACTTGATTCTTGATAACCATTTAGGTAAAAGGGATTTGGCTTATGGGGATATTAAATTGGAGTAAAACAATAGAATTACCAAAGGATAAATGTTTATTTATAAGATAAGGTCTTCTACTATTAATATTGATCTTTCATAAGAAGTCGAAGGCAATTCAATATGTTCAAAAGGAGTACCTTTACTTGATGATCTTGTTGTAACCTTTGGCATGAAAGCACTATCTAGAAGATGTTATGAGCTCTAAAACCTAAAGTATCTTTGGATATTAATGATGGTAGATGTCTCCTACTACTAAAATTAATTTTTTTCAATATTCAAACTTCACTTATACTAAATAAATAGGTCCCATCAGGCATACCAAAATTATTGGCATTCTAGATTTACACCCTAGCTAAGGAGGGGATTGTTCATATTTTACTACACAAACCTAGTCCAACATGGGGCATATCCTAGGTTTTGGGTATCATAATAGTAGATCAGACCTCTATATAAGGCTGAATTCCTTATGGATCTATCACCTATACTAAACCTAAACTAGCACTTACTTAGAAAAAGGAGAGAGATTTGACCAAACTTATAAAGCATGTAAAATTAGTGATGCACCAACAATATGATCACCCCAAATCACATATAAACACACTATGAAATGATTTCAAGACCAAAGAACATCAATCTCACATAAATATTTTAGCATAAGGCATTAATCAATCATGAAAACTATCAAGAGGGAAAATATTCACTTTCAAGCTAGATAATAAACTATAAATTGTACTTATCATGACCTTTAAGAACTAAAAAACACTTCTTGAAGGTGAGAAAACTCAAACATGATCAAGGAACATACATTAAATTAACCACAATGCATGAATTCATATACCACACTTAAATTCAACTTAGAAAAGGGATGGAATTTAGTCTTTATTGCATCAAAATGGTGTCATAGTACAAATTTTGGTAGAGTATACTCATACTAAAAAGAGGGATAAAGGGATACATTTCAAGGCTTAGAAGCCAATATTTATATAAAAGATAAAGGGAGAGAGAGAGATATGTGCATTTGAAAAGGTGCAACTACTTTTGATGGATTAGCACTCTTAAGGATGCTGACTCAGGATCTTATTAATAAGGAAAAAAAATTTGTAAAAGAACTAAATGTCCTTGGTCCTTATCCAACATCCAAGTTTCTTCCTATAACTCCATGATATCATCCACTTAATCTATTGATGAGGATCATTTCTTGAAACTAGCTAAAAGGTGCCACATCTAAAATAGGTGGCCATCTAAACTCACATTATTGGAAATGATCAATGATGATAGGTGAGACATAGGTATACTATAGGAGAAAACCAATCTTAGACCATTGGTTTTCACATAGTCATAATGTCTATGAAAGTTTACAAGCTACCCATCTTTACTTTGTAGTCACTGCTTTATCTTCTTCCTCTATATTAGACCTACTGATGATTTAAAATTGTGCTTGATTCTAATCAACAATAATGGGAAGTTTCAAGATATGGGACTTGCATCTTGAAACAACCTCCATATTTTTGAGAAGTTGGTTCTTCTTTATATTAAGTAGATACTAGGAAAAGGGACAAGAATTTAAATCAAAAACACAAATGCATGAAAGGAAATCTAATCTATGGAAATGTGCTTGAATGTAATTCAACCTTAATCCTGAGCACAATGAGACTATATGTAGGATTCATTTACATTTAAGAGAAAACAAGTGCATGATCAATGTAAAATATGGAAACAATAGAAATAGAGGCTCACAGCATAGACTACTTTTTCTATGATATAAAAAATGTAAACAAAGGCATAGGGTTCAATCTTCTTATTTGAATTTTCTAGTCATATAAGAGGCACAAAAACATGTATAGTTATATAAACCTTTAAACTCAAGAAAA
Organism: Torreya grandis; assembly: GCA_037957365.1. Taxonomy (NCBI): domain Eukaryota; kingdom Viridiplantae; phylum Streptophyta; class Pinopsida; order Cupressales; family Taxaceae; genus Torreya; species Torreya grandis. The sequence goes on from JARHVA010007154.1 coordinate 660,401, forward strand.
TAAGACAAAAGCAAATGACATTCCTAATCACAGTTCTAGAAAGTCTATAGCCTAGACTACTTTTGTAGATGACACAGAAAATATCAATAAAGGGATAGGGTAAAATTTTCTTATTTGAATTTTCCAGTCATATAAGAGGTGCATAAACATGTGCAGTTATATAAACCTTTCAACTCAAGAAAATGAGACAAAAGCAAATGATATTACTTAGTCACAGCTCTAGAAAATCTAGACTCTTTACAATAATTCTCTCTCAAAAATTCTCTCTGATAACTAGTGATTCCTTTTTGGTGATCTTTGCACCCTTATTTATAGCCTTGGATTCACTCTAGATTGTCTACTTATTCCTAATCTAATAGCCCAAATGAAATCTTCCCCAACTGAAAGTGTCTAATAGAAGATATCTTGTAGATTTTGAAATGCTTTGTCTTCTGGTAGTTCATTGGTGAAAATAGATTACAGGACACTCCCTTCTCTAAAATTCTAGGTAACACTTAGCCAATTTCTTCTTATTACTTTAGGAAACACCGAAGGATGACACTTATCATGTTCTACAGTGCCCATCAAAGACACGTGACACTTTCTATGTAACTTATACTCTTTTGTCTCTTTGCTCAGGATCATTCCACCTTTGACATTTGTCACTATCTGCTTCCTCAAAACTTTAATACCTTAAAAGAAAATAAGATTCATGGCATTTCTTACCTAAGAAACTTTGAAAAGGAGCATAGGGACAGGTGGCAATCTCTACTTGCTTTAACAAAGGATACATGGTAGTCTCTGCTCTACTTATCTAGGGTTATGTGGTGGTCTCCGCTCCTTTTAGCAACCCTTTTAAAAAACTATAGAAGATGACACATGGCATTCTCCACTTTACCCTATTTATACCATAGAAACAAATGGGTCTCATTTCTCATTTACATAGATAGTGACACTTGGCAGCTTTTGCTTGCTTTAAACACATAACTTGGGACCCACCATGGTCTTTGTTATATCAATGAAGAAATGATGAAGATAATTTGGACTGTGACATGTGGTGGCTTCCACTTTCTTTGGTTGGAGTACGTGGTAGCTTCTGTCACTTTTAGAAAATCAAAATTGAGACCTTCTACTACTTCCACTTGGAGTTTTTTGCTTGATCTCGATACTTAGCTTTTGAAACCTTCCACTAAAAAGAGATGAAATGCAGGTGCCGATATGAAACCATAGACGCTGACACTTGGCACATTCTGCTAAGTCACTATGAGATATGTGGCACATTCTAACCAACTCATAGAAAATATAAAAGGTGCCTCAGATGATGACACTTGGAAGTTTCCACTGAGAAGGATGCCTTGGATGATGACACTTGGTAGCTTTCACTTTACCCTGACACTTAGACAAAATGAATCAAAAGGAAGATAGAGCCCGTGCTCTATTTTGAAACTCTACCATCTCAAACCAAAGTATGCAAAGACAAAAAAAAATTATGGCGTGCGACTGAAAAATAGAATGGAACATAGAGTAAATTTTTTTCTCTAAAATTATTGAATAAAAATCACAAGGAATTGGGAAACTAGCCAAAATATTTGAAACACTTGGGAATAATCTATTCATAACTGGTTCGGGATTGAGGTGGCAAAAAGTAGGGGTGACAAATGATTCCCATAACTCATATGGGTCACTAGTATTTGATAAAATGTGTGTCTATATAGACATAGGAGTGGTCCTTTGGAGATCAAAATTTGGGTCATACATGTTAAGATATATATGTTGGGCAAAGAGGTCAGAGTTCTAGAAAAGCATGAGGTGGAACAAATAGGAAGAATACCTGAGCACTCCTTTTGATCTAAAATGGGCCAGTTGTTCTACCATTGAGAAAGTAATTTGCTCAAAAAATTCAAGCTGATACTCCTGGGTTTTATCAATGGTCTTCAACCTAAAGAGGATAGCCATTTGTTCTACATACACTGCCATATCATCTTTCATGCCAAAGATGAAAGACATCATTGACAATGCATCTTGGCTAGCTTGGGCGAATTGAGCTCTTGGTGTAGGGAGTGTGGGTACCATAGTGTCATCATCACCCATTTGTAATTCAGATCTCAAGAACTTTAATTGAGTGTTAATGTTTGCCCACATTCTTTTCATTTTAGCAATAGTAGGAAACATAGCTATATTATCATGATGTAGGGCTAACATATCCCTAATAGCTTGTAGTGTGATTTACACCGTGAATGGACCTCATTGAATGGTGCATGCAGGTACATGGAATAAGTCTACACATAATTCAACCAGGTTAAGGCATGGATGCACAGCTGGGATAATGAATTGAGATAGTTTTGAGGTCCATATCCTCATGGTGAATGTTTTATATTGCCCTACTCTAGCCCTCTGTAGACACCTTTGATGTGCCCCTTCTTTAAGATTTTTGCAACTAGCTCTCTGCAAAATTGGGTCCATGATGCCATCCACATAATCTTTTATTTTCATTGGGTCACTTGCTTAACCAACTTCAAGAAACTTGGTCCATGGATAGGTCTTCAATCGCTGTGTGGGAGCTGAAGCATATGATTTACTTGCAAGAAACTTATCAAGAGATTCATACATCCTAGCTCCTTATTATGAAGATTATGCCCCCTCCATCACTATATCTTCTCTATAATAGCTTGTATGAACTTTTGAAAAATAGAGACACTTTCGCTAAAGCAAGTTTACTAAGCATAGAAAATGCAAGTGGCAGGATATTTTCATGCAGATGAAAGAATGCTTGAGAACTTGTAAACTTTAACTCTTGCTAAGAGGTATTTATTGACCTATCAAGTCTCAAAATGGCATTAAACTAAGATAACCATTAGCAGATCCTACTCAATCTTTATGGAATAGTGAGATAGACATGTTATGTAAGTGGCAGCACAAGGTACCTTAGGGATTTCTAAAGATTTGGGAGACATTCAATATATTGGATAATTTTTAAAAAATTTGAAAATTTTGAGCTATTGACTACATGTTCAAAGAACACTTATTTAAAAGAAAAGTGGGAAAATAAAAAATGGGAAAAACAAAGTATGAAAACAAAGCAATACGAAAAGGGGAAACTACCTAACTACATTAATGAAGCATCTTTATCTCCCTCCCAGATCAAAAGTAGAATTTCTAGATTCTCTTTCATGACAAGCCACCTTATATTGCCATACAAGTGATTGAATTGAATATAGCTTTGGTGAATTACCCTCTATGTATGCCACATTAATTTTCCTATATTTGAGTGAGTCTGAGTCAAACATGCTTTCGACATACATAAGCTCTTCTTGTTCTTGGAAGCTCATCGAAAATCAGCTCTTGATATTAGGATGTCTTACCAAGAAGTTAACGACCATCTACTCATCAACAGAAGCCTTTTGACATATATCATTTATTGAATTAACTCCTTTTTCCTCAAACTCAGGTTTTACTACATGATCATCCTTTTTAATAACTTCAAAATGACCAATATCTTGAAAGGATAATTCTAAAAGTTTGCAATAATTTTGCACATGTAATTGAGGCTCAATGTTGTTCTGTTCCTCTACGACCGGCTCACAGCTGTCTTGAAAAATGGTATAACTTGACCCAATGATTTCAAACAAATCATTTAAATCATGGTCTAGGAAATGTCCATGCTCCTCCACATTATCTTGCAAAGTAAGAAGAAAATCAGAAATTATTTCTTCTTCATCAGAGGTTAAGGTATATGCTCATGATTTCTCACTAGGAATCTATAATTCATAAGAGGTATCTTTTGACTTTTCTTCCTCTAGAACATTTGGGACTTTATGATCTTCATCAAGTATAACATAAGTGCCCAGACTAATAGAGTCATAATTTCCATATGGGTCACTTTTCATCATAGCTAATAAATGATCATTTTCTTCTTCATGATTATATTCAGTCCATTCACCTAGCTCTTCGACAAAAACCTTTTCTTCTTTATTCATCATAGCATGGGTTGCCTCTAACTTTTTAGTGGGCTCATTAGTGATGTGATCTTTATATAATGGTTCAGACAATATCTTCATCTTTGAACCGTATTTGGTTCTTAAGATGAGATGAGACCAATCAAGGGACATATATCCCCCTATTTTGGTTATAAAGTCTCTTGATAAACATAAGCCAAAAATAGGAGGTATATCTATCACTACTACATCTTGATTTACAATTATATTAGGACAAGCATATAATTGTAATTAGAGATGTTTAATTCTCCCTATTATTTTTACTTCTTTGCCATCTAGCTGTATGACTCCTTTACTGAGTGGTTCATACTTAATTTCTAAAGCATCAGCTATCTGCTTGGGCATTACTATAGTACTAGCCTCTGAATCAATCATTACATTATGCAGTAGTTTCTTGCCAACTATTAAAGTTAAATAGAAGGGATCTGGTTTGGATTTGTTTACCTCTGCTATATTATTCACTAGGGCTATTGTCTATAGATGGACTATATCTTTGAGCTTTTCTTTTCCAATAGGTCCTTCTTTGGTAACAGTACTTTTGGGCACTACTTGGCCTTGTAGAGCTTCTTTTAGTAGTGTCTTCTATTTAGGAATAGCTAATATATCCCATATTGATACTTGTGTTGGAGTCTTCTTCAATTGATCCACTACATTTATTGGTCCCAGAGTTTGATTTCTTTGAAAATAAGGATATCTTGTTTTTTCTTGAATTTGGGTAGAAGTCCCTTGATTTTGCACTAGATGAGGCACTTCTTGTCTGACAACAGTGTTTCTTTGTCCTTGAAATGGAGGATTCTCCATGACTTGACTATTTACAATCTTAGGTTGCTCCATCATCCTTCTCTTTGATCTAGTGTAATAATCAGATTGCACCACTAGTTTTTTAGAGGTAGATGCTTTGTTCAAGAAAATTGATTCTTCATCTTCAACCCATGAGAAAAAAGCATGTTCTAGGGCTATTTATTCTTCTTGTTGAAAGGACATCCCATACATCTGAGCCACTACGACTAGATTTTGTGTACCAAGAGACTGGTAGGCTTGACTGTCACTGGAGCTTGCAAATTGACCATCCATTCTTCTTTACTTTGCCACCTTTTGTTGTAGATTACCCATAAGACAATCTCTAGGTGTATGAGAATTATTGAAAGGGAAACACCAGGCATTAGTACTATCCACATAGTTATTTTACCCTAGAACAATCTCCTTATTTAAATTGGGAGGAATAGTCTATGAGGGTGTGGGGATGGCAACCAATTGGTTTGCTGGCTGATGGTTAGTTTGTCTTGGAGGACCCTGATATTGGTTTGGTTGAGATGAAAATCTGTTTCCTTGACATCCTTGATATGGAGGCTTAGGGAAAGTATTCTACCTTTTTATATTAATCAACTCATTTGAAAATGTCTTTAGGATATTCTTGATATCATCGAACTCAGATGACTGAGTGGGGACAATTTATTTAGCAGATGGTTGAGGGTAAGTGTACATAGACATAGGTGGGCTTACAGATTTAGGGACTTCTTGAGGTAATGGCAAGGAAATTTTTGGGAACATGGGCATGGGAGGCCTTGGAGGTAATTTTCTAGCATCTATCAAATTATTCTCAGCTCTGACCGCATAGTCATAAGCCTCAAGTAAAGTGTGTCCTCCAAGTGACTGAATCATAATAGATATATCTGAATTTAAAGCCTTAAGATAAAACACTATGTCCATACCTGGTAATGGTCTAGCTGTAACAGGGATTCTATCCCAAGTCTTTTGAAATCTAGAATTGAAGTCAGTCATAGCTTCTTGTGGTCCCCTTTAAATGGTAATTAACTACTGTAACAAAGAAGACTTATCACCTTTCTCTGTGAATCTTTTAAAGAAAATATCTCTGAGCTGATCCCATGTAGAAATGGTATTTGGGGTTAGGGACCTATACCATTCTAATGTTTTTCCTTTAAAAGAAGCTACTATTAATCTTATGGCCACATTTTGCTGTGTGACAACATGTATAGCACAGACATCTGATACATCCTATAGATGTTCCTTAGGTGTTTTAAAGTCTTGCCCAATAAATTTGGGTAGATCTTTTTAAGGCATTCACTAGGATAGGGTCCCAAGTGGGTGGGGGTATTGAAAGAATCAATGGACTACCAGTGTTCCAGCTTGCATAATTTCTTGGGGGTATAGGGGCTCCCATATTTGCTCTGGGTATTGGTACAAATTGGTTGGATCTTCTTCTTGGACTTGTTACCAAAGGTGGAAAATGAATACTTAGATTTGTAGCAGATTATGATCTAGTTACTGGTCCATAGCTATGACTCCTTGTAGCTCTTTAGTTCATATGTTATTGAAAGAGACTTCAAGATTGGTCCCACTGGGCATGCCAAAAACTATTGATGATTTAAAATTGTGCTTGATTCTAATTTTAAAAAATGGGAAGTTTCAAGATATGGGACCTGTGTCTTGAAACAACCTCCATATTTTTGAGAAGCTGGCTCTTCTTTATATTAAGTAGATACTGGGAAAAGGGATAGAAATTTAAATCAAAAACACAAATGCAAGAAAGGAAATCTAATCTATGGCGATGCACCTGAATGTAATTCGACCTTAATCCTGAGCACAATGAGACTATATGTAGGATTCATTTACATTTTAGAGCAAACAAGTGCATGATCAATGTAAAAGATGGAAACAATAGAAACAAAGGCTCACAACATAGATGGCTTTTGTTGTGATATAGAAAATGTCAACAAAGGCATAGGGTTCAATCTTCTTATTTGAATTTTATAGTCATATAAGAGGCACAAAAACACGTATAGTTATATAAACCTTTCAACTCAAGAAAATGAGACAAAAGCAAATGACATTCCTAATCATAGTTCTAGAAAGTCTACAGCCTAGACTACTTTTGTAGATGACACAAAAAATATCAACAAAGGCATAGGGTTCAATCTTCTTATTTGAATTTTCCAATCATATAAGAGGCACAAAAACATGTATAGTTATATAAACCTTTCAACTCAAGAAAATGAGACAAAAGCAAATGATATTACTTAGTCATAGCTCTAGAAATTCTAGACTCTTTACAATAATTCTCTCTGATAATTGACGATTCCTTTTTGGTGATCTTTGTACCCTTATTTATAGCCTTGGATTCACTTTGGATTATTTGCTTATTCCCAATATAATGGCCCAAATGAAATCTTCCCCAACTAAAAGTGTCTAACAGAAGATATCTTATAGATTCTAAAATGCTTTATCTTTTGTCAATTCATTGGCAAAAATAAATTGTAGGATGCTCCCTTCTATAAAATGCTAGGTAACACTTAGCCAATTTCTTCTTATTACTTTAGGAAACACCGAAGGATGACACTTGTCATGTTCTGTAGTGCCCATCAAAGACACGCGGCACTTTCCACGTAACTTATACTCTTTTGTCTCTTTGCTCAAGATCATTCCACCTTTGACACTTGTCACTATCTGCTTCCTTGAAACTTCAATAGCTTAAAAGAAAATAAGATTCACAACATTTCTTACCCAAGCAACTTAGAAAAGGAGCGTAGGGACAAGTGGTAATCTCTGCTTGCTTTAACAAAGGATACGTGGCAGTCTCTACTCTACTTATCTAGGGTTATGTGGTGGTCTCCACTCCTTTTAACAACCCTTTTAGAAACTTGTGGAAGATGACACATGGCATTCTCCACTTTACCCTATTTATACCATAGAAACAAATGGGTCTCATTTCTCATTTACACGGATAGTGACACCTAGTAGCTTCTACTTGCTTTAGACACATAACTTGGGACCCACCACAGTCTTTGCTATATCAATAAAGCAAAGATGAAGATAATTCAGACCATGACACATGGTGGATTCTACTTTCTTTTGCTATAGTATGTGTCAACTTTCATCACTTTTAGAAAATCAAAACTGAGACCTTTCACTATTGCCACTTGGAGTTTTCCACTTGATCTCAATACTTATCTTTTGAAACCTTCCGCTAAAAAGAGATGAAATGCGGGTGCCGATATGAAACCATAGATGTTAACACTTGGCACATTCTGCTGAGTTGCTATGAGATATGTGGCACATTCTGACCAACTCATAGAAAATATAAAAGGTGCCTTAGATGATGACACTTGGCAATTTCCATTGAGAAGGATGCCTCGGACAATGACACATGGTAGCTTCCACTTTACCTTGACACTTAGACAAAATGAATCAAAAGGAAGATAGAGCCCATGCTCTGTTTTGAAACACCACCATCTTGGACCAAAGTATGTGAAGACAAAAAAAATTCATGCCACGCAACTAAAAAATAGAATGGAATGTAGATTAAATTTTTTTCTCTAAAAGACCGAAAAAAATTATTTGGCCTATATGGAGATTTTAATAGTGATGCTTGGTCTCTGAACTATGGCCCTGGTTTAACCTTAGCTTGTCTTTGAGCTTGGCTCTTTATCATTTGCTTTTCCTAGGTCCAAAATAACTTCTTATACTTTTGTCAAAAATTCCCTAAGCTCATTTTTGCTTATTGGCTATTGATAGCCAACTCATAATATATACATCATGCCCAACTATCTTTATGCTCATTAGTTCTACAAATATGTTGACTTATTGACTCTCCCTCACTCCATTGATTTATCTATGCATAGATGCCCACATTTTATCAATATTATACCAATTAAATGTACTTATGCCACTTATCTTCAACCCATTAGTTCTTTAGATCCTCTAACTCTTTGACCTTCACTCACCATTAGATTTGAAACCTTGATCAAATGCTAATCATTGATCTATTGGGACCAACTATTTGAAATCCAATGGCTAGTTCATGATTTTAAAATTGACATCTTCTCTCCCATCAAATGACATTCATGTGACCATCATTAATGTTCTCATAACCATAAAATTTAATATCAAATGGATTTATTTTGATCTGTCTAAAACTTGATGTCTACATAAATGTCTTATGCTTTTTGTCCATCTTTAAAGGCTTGGATCTTAAAGTACAATAATCATGTATGGGTCAAATTTTTTGGAGATGTTATTGAGACTGAAAGGGATAAACCCATTTGATCATCTAGTTGTGGGAGCCTTTTGAGTGAAGATATAAAATGCTCAAGTTGACTAGTTCATATCTGATCCTATGTGACTTCTTGGCAATAATTGAGCTCATTTGGCTAATTATGGAAAACTTAGTAATATTTTATTGAGGAACCAACTTTGATCATGAAAAATTTCTACCATGCGTCAGTGGATGATCTAAAACTTAGTGCATAGTAACTAGGGACCAAGATAAATAAACACATATGGATAAATAAACTTGGTAAAAATGTGAACAAACACATATGGCTAATTTTCCTTGACTCATCCACATGTGTCAATTATGATGTCAATAAAGTGCCTACTCAAAAAATTCTATGACTAGACCTAAGATACCTAGATGAACATAATGAAGAACCAAATGGATCCCTTGTATTTCCACACTTTTTCCAATCACTCTTGACATTTTATAGGTTCTCTACAACTCTAGACTTGGTCATTGTGACATTGGGTCATTCTTTAATTAGGATCCTATTTTTTCCACTTAATTTTTGGACTAGGCACATATTTGGTATGTAGACCAAATTTGGTCAACAGTTACCAAAAATTTTATTTTGAACCCATGTTTGAAATGATGTAAATTTACCTCTAAATTTCATGTTATAGTTTCATAATTTTCTAATTTAGGATATTCATTAACATTACCACAAAGTAGTTATTGGTTGACCAAATATTTAGAAATTCAACCATTAGCATTAGGATTAGAAAATACTTAGGTTTAAATATTATTTAAGCCTTAGTCTAATGATCATATCATATGTTTAAATTTAACCATTCAAACATATAAATGATAATAGCGTATGAATATTATCAATATGATCTATGAAAGCATATTGAATGTATATCATTTTATGTTGTATTACCACTTTTAAAATCACAAATATCAACTAATCAAATACCATGTAAATCATGCAGCATATCAATCAATGTTTCTAGAGATCAAACATTAACTATGCATTTTTCATGTAAATAAATAATTCCACTAGAAGTTTCATGTTCACAAGATCAAATCACATTGGTTTTATCCAACCTCTACATATTTTGTCCATATAAACTAAATGTTTTCATTTTACTAAGTCATGCTTTCAAAACCACTTCATAATGATAGAGTGAAAACTTCACTAAATATAACAGTCATAATAAACATTCAACATGGTAATGAATATTCAAAATTAAGTAATGAACTAAGACTCCTATAAAAAATTATAGGCATTATGACATTATTCATAAAAATAGTATAATATGTAAGTAAACTTTAATTTTCATAAAAAAGATGGGGTACTAAAAATAAGCATGAAAATGGTGACCTTTCTAGCTAATCTTAGTAGTGAAATAAGGTAGCAGATAAAGATTTCATATTTAAAGATAAATCACATGAGATTGTGATCCAGGTTAAATAATTTCTCAAGAAAATATACATGAACCCCTTAAATAAATAAAAACTTTAAAGGGGTGAAGTGTTTGGTTATCATGGCATAAAGAATATGATATATTAGACAAGGAAGTTTGGGATGGATATAGAGTCAGATATAAGAAGCCTCAAACACAAATTTTAAAAATAAGTAATGCTTTCAACTCATTAATAACCTTTTCATGCTAATTTATAAAGAAATAATCTAAATTATAATATATACATATCTTACCATCATTATTTACTTATAGTGATATAACAGTCTCCATGTAATTTTCCTTCAATATAATGAATTATTCATTGATGTATCCAATATTGATTTATTCCAAACAAACAATAAAAATAAAATAAAACAATAAAACGGAAATCGAAAACAAAACAATAAAAAAATATAAACAAACTAAAAAGAAATTAAAACACTAACCCACATCAAAAAAAAATTATTTCAAGATAGAATGAAGGATAAACCAATGCTGGAATATAGAAAAAATAAAGAAATAAGGATTAACCCATAAAAGGAATAATTGAATAAAAGGTAGGTGGTTTATTTTAGTACCATCATAATGTAAGTTTATGCTTTTAGAATGAATAAACCCATCTTATGTCAAACTATAAACCTTAAAAGTAGCAATACAACATGATAGACATATTATATAATCTTGAATAAGTAGAATCAAATCATGACTATACAATATTTTAGCTATTTCTCAGTCTTGTAACATATAGGAAAGATTTCAAAAAGAAACAAAGATGTTTGAGGTTAGGACAAAGAGGATCTAGATCAATAAATTTCTTTGTTTATTCAGATATCTCCAAATAATTTTGAATATGTTTTTATTTTAACATTAAATAGAAATTATTGATTCAAACCCTAGAGAATCATCAAATTTTAAAAATTCATAGTTAACATTATTTATTAAATTTTTTAAGTCTAATATTTTAAAATAAAAATAATAAAAGTATCACACCTACTTATGGATATTGTATTGTGATTTGGAAAATCTATAAAATCAAACATTTGATACTTGAATTTTGTCAATTTATTTCTCAATTAAATATCCATAACATCAAGGTTTTCAAGATTTCATTTTGTTTTTATAGTATTAAATCCAACATTAGAGAGATCAAACTTCTGATCTTGAGTGTAGTTGCTTAAATCAAACATGATAGGATAATTATCAAAAGAATCTGAATTTGATATGAGCAAGTTATACAACAATAAAATCATAAGAAGAGGTATTATTTATATTGGGAAAAAAAATTCTAACTCCAAAGGGACATATATATCTAAATCAAGATTTCGTAGTTTAGAAAATTTTAAAACATCATCATATTTTCCATTAGGTAAATCTGAATGAAAATCAAGAATAGTTCTATTTTATAAAAGTTCATCAATAATTAAATCAGCATTAATATAAACAACATTATTAGATGATTTAACAGGTAGATCAAATGAATTAAATTTCTCTAATTTTAAATCTAATGAAAAATATAAATCAAAAAATTTTGATGAAGAATCTAAACTATAATCAAATTATCAAAAATCATGTACAGTATTTGATGACATGATCTAATCATAGATAAAGAAGATATAAAATTCTTTAGGAAATTTCTATTAAAATTATAACATTAAAGTAGATAATCTTTTGCATTTAAACATATCGTGATCAAGAAAGCAAAACTTACTTGATTTTGCCTTTGAATGTGAGGAAATCTCAAGGCTGAGCTAAAGTTAACAATACCAATTTTATGAATAATTTGATTATAATTATCAGGTAGATTATTATTCCAAAAAATAAAAATTTCACTACTTACTCGAAAATAAATATGAATTTCATTTAATTTATAAAAAAATCATAACAAATGTTCCCTTATAGAACCATTTTATTCTTAAAAAAAGCATAAACTAGGTTATTAAAATTTGGTCTAATTATTTTTTGATTAGGATTTTGATGTAAATACATTCTTGATTGAACTCATCTATGTTTTCCATAACTAATCAAGAAAAATTTACTAAAATAGAATAAAAATCTAAGCTACTAGTTAATAAAACTCGAGATTGAAAAATGGTGACGAATTATGGTAGTGTGAATCATTATAGACAAGAATAAATAAAAAAACATGATTTAAATATTCCTGGTGGATTCACAAAATTTATTGATAGTAAAAAATGTCATGCCAACAAATCAACCATTTCACCTATCATGAAGGCTAAGGTGGAATCTTACCAATCTAATAGTAAGGGTCTAAAGAATGAGAATTGATTCCAAAAATGTGAAAAAAGGTTTTTTTAAAGTTCTAGGTATTAATATGTTCAATAATAAATCTAAATCAAGGTTATAAACATTTACAAAAATTGATCAACCATAACATTATTATCAACCATGTCAAGAAGAAATGTATATATAAACAATGCTCTTCATCAAATAAGTTTATAACTACTTTATTTTATTGTTAAACAATCTCAATCTGATTTATAATTGTTATCTGACCTATCTGATAGAGAGGAGTCTATGAATTAGATAATCCCTTAAGGTACAAATTACTTCAATTCACTAAAATTTATATCTCATAAGCATTCCCACACTACAAGGATGAAAATAAAGAAAACAACAAGATGAAAGCTAATAGAACTAACCAATACTAACATGAATCTAATCTATTACAACTAAATAAGAAAAAATTAAATATAAATATAAATAGACCTAACACTGATCTAAAAGCTATAATTAATTAATATTTAAGCCTATAATTAATGAATTATAAATCTAAAGTTATGACATGATTAAAATATAAAGAAACTAAGTCTAAGAACAATTGAATAAAATAGAAAAGAAGACCAAACAAAATGACTAAAATAAAATTCAATGAATAACTGAGAAAAAAATTAAAAATAAGTAACAATAAACTAAAAAGTAAAAAATAATCATAAATCTAAATAAGACAAATTAATTTAATCTAATAAATAATAAATCTAAGCAAAATTCTGAATCTAAACAAATATAATTTTAAATAAAACTAATAAAAGAAAATTAATTTGTGAGTCTTCAAAAAGACATGTCTTAACAAAGATAAAATATATTTTATTGAGAAACAACATTTTGGTATAAAAGTCTTTAATATAATAACTAATACAATCTAAATGGATCAATAGCATGTCACATGAAGTGAAGTATTCATCATTATTCATGCCAAGTATTTTAGATTTTGCTCATATGACTATAAATATGCAATCATCATAAGATATTAAACCTAACAACTTTTAGATAATCGATTTATAAACTAAATATGAAATATGGATATAGCTACACTATTTAAGCATGTTACTCAACTATTAGAGAATGTGTCATTGGTTTATTTTCAAAAGTTATTATATCTTAGATATGTTATACATAAAAGAGTATGATGATGAACTTTGAAGCAATTCAGATCCTAAAGAATACCTATGTAATATTCCTTCTTTGATATGATGCCTTGATCTTATTTTATAATCATCTCTTCATGAGACAGTTGATTAATAAGTTATAACTAGCTTTAGTTATTTATTAGTTAAGTCTAATTGAATTTTAAATAAGTCAATTAAGTTATTCTATAACTTAACTTTGTTTAAGACTTAAATAAGTCTTAAAAAAAACAATAGATAGATTAAAAATAAAATTTAAACCATGGGGGCTCTCAGACATCACTAACATTTAAATAATCAAAATATGCTAAATATTAATATGAAATAATCAATTTAAATAAATTTAAATACATCCAACATTAAGTTCATATGCATTAGTCCATTTTCAGTAATATATGATCAAAACCAAAATGTATCAAGTAATATTTAAATAGATTTTTTGTATTTCAATAGTCACAAAACTAGAATATTTTCATATGATTCTATCATTTTATAAATTATATCCCACTAAAAACCCATTGCTTGTCAACCAAAGCACCACAAATATGACTTTATTCCTTATACCAATCATGTGTCAAATTGAAAGATCTAAAAGGTTATAATACAATTATTTTAAAATAATCTTCATTCTAATTCAAAAATCATTCTATCAATTTTAATGGCTAGGTTAAATTTGATATTCAAATATTCATCAAACTATGAAAAATTTGGATTGTTGTGATGAGCATTTGACTATCAACTTTAACACATGGAAAATTTATGTAGGTGCACAAATATGTATTTTATATAATTGAATTAATTTCAACCAATTAATAAAATTGAATATGAACCCATATTATACAGGCATACCTTGAAGTCACATTCATATTTTCATATTATAATTGACCAATTTCAACTTACCCAAAGGAAGTATAAGGAGAATAAAATCATATACATCCACCATTATACTATTGATTACCACTAAAAATGAAATTAATAATAAAATAGGATTTCTATTTCATGTATTTATCCAAATCTTAAAAATGTTGACAACTATAAATTTCTAAAAGTCACATTCACACTTTCCATTATAAACCCTTTGTAAATAAATATAGACACCTTTTAGTATACAAAATAGAATCATGTAAACAAAAATACCAAACCCAATGTTTTCAAAATTAAAATTGGTGAAGCCAAATAAACCTTGAATGGTTATATATTTTTGAACCATAAACTTAAAATTTCAAATATGAAACTCGATGCATCTTTTAATGAAGAGACTAGTCAATATGTCTTACTTTGCCTACAAACACACCCAAATTCTTCTATTTCCTCCTTTTTTCTCACAAAATTTCATTTCCACCCAGAGATTGCAAAAGAGTGACCAATTACAACTCAGAATCAACATTTCTATATACTTAAGGTAAACATTAACCACTCAATCTTGCATGTCAAAATATTATTTTATGTAAAGTCTACTAGTACTTATTTGGTGGCTTGGCTAACACTCATTCAATTTTGCCAAGTTTAACCAAAGCTAAAATTGATAATAAAAGACTTGTTAATACCATATTTTGATGCATGTACATTAGAGATAAATGCAATGAAATCCACAATGCAAAATGAATCCCTATAAAATATCAATCTAACAAAGAAAACCTTATGTCATTTGAAATCTTAGTATCCCTATTAACTATTGTGGTTACCATAAATTTTGTTTCGAACCTGAGTTTGAACCAATGTAAATTTGCCTCTAATTTTCATGTTATATTTCCATGATTTTCTAGCTTAGGATAGTCATTAAAATTATCACCAAGTAGTTTTTGGTTAACCAGATATTTAAAAATTTGACCCTTAGCATTAGGTTTAGAAAATACTTTGGTTTAAATATTATTTAAACCTTAATCCAATGATCATATCATATGTTTAAATTTAACCACTCAAACATATAAATTATAATATCTTGAAAATATTATAAATATGATCTATGAAATAATATTGAATGTATATCATTTCATATTGCATTGTCACTTTCAAAATCTGAAATATCAACTAATCAAACTACTTCTAAATCATGCATCTCATGCCAAATTATATCAATCAATACTTTTAGAGATTAAATAGAAACTATGAATTATTCATATAAATAAAAAATGATACAAGTATAATATTCACAAGATCAAATCACATTTTTGTGGCCAATATCTATATATTATTTCCATATGAACTGAGCGTTTTCAATTTACCAACTCATGCTTTCTAAACTACTTCATAATGTTATAGTAAAAACTTCAGTAAATGCAATAGTCATAATAAACATTCAACATAGTAATGAATATTCAAAATGAAGAAATGAACTAATTTTTGGAGAGTTTTCAATGATGTCATGGAGGTGTCTAGGTGAGTGGATGAAGTGCCTTGATAGTCTAAGTGATAATGACAAAGTATGAAATGTGATTGTCCTAGTATGCTTGAAGTAGGCTTGGTTGATATTCAATTTTGGCATGGTTAGATATGTTTAAGGATGATTATGGTGAGTTTATAATATTAAAGGGGTCATATCAGAGGTTAAAGATGATTGGATTTCTTATGTGTAGGAGTGTAATTCATCAGGGTCTTCATTATACTCATCTAGGTATAATTGACTCTATGACAAATAAATCTAAGGAGGCATTTTACTATCATTATATATCACTACATGTGATTTTTCTTGTTGGCCAATTTTTGGCCCATATACCAAGGCTTTGAAGTAGGCTCAACTTGGCAAAGATGAAGGGCTCGAGTAAGTCTTCATGGTTTCCTAGCCTTCACATAATTAAGCCTTCATAGGTTTAAGCACAAAACTAGAAGATCACATAGACTAAAAGGGCTAAGTGACAATTTTTTTTTATTTAGATAAGTCTTTACTTGTTCATTCTTTCAAACTTTGTATGGAGACTAAGTGGAAGAAATTATTTCAGACTTTTTGTCCAAAATAACTTTTCAAAGGTAATTTTCAATTTTTTAAAGGAAATGACACTTTAAAATTCTAAAAAATATATTTTCTCAGGGAAAAGGGTTCATTTACAAAGTTTTGAAGGGTACTTTCCTTTTAAAAAAGGGTATTTTTCAGATCCTTGAAGGTATTGTTTTTGAATAAATGGTTTTTTTCAACAAGCCAAAGGGAAATTTTCTTAGAAAAAAAGGGAATTTTCAAATTTCCAAATGGTCTAATTTCCATTTTTTGAAGGGCATTTATTGAGGAGAAAATGTTTGAAAAAGTTGGTTCGAAAGGAATAAGTCCAAGAAAATTATCCAATAGTAAAGATCCAACAAAATTATTTATTTTAGCAAAAAGTTCCCCTATAATTTTCTTGAAGACCTAATTATTTTAGGAAAATTGTCCACATTTAAAAAGTCTAAAATAATTAGTCTGATTCAAAAAGGACAAAGGAATTTCCTAAAAGATACATTTCCTTTAAGAAAATTGTCTGAGACAATTTTTTCAAAGGCAAATTTCTTTCAAAACTTTTGTCCTGAAGCAAAAGACCTTTTCAAAATTTTTGAAGGGTCCATTTCAAAAAAATCCAAAGGTTTCTTTTCAAAAAGGCAAAGAGTTCATTTAAAAAGTTTTTAAGGGTAATTTTCCTTCAAAAAATGACACTTAGCAAAAGGTCAAAGGAGGTTATTTAGGGAAAAGTCTAAAGACACGATTTCCTTTAGACAAAGTGTCTATGGGAAAGTGCATAAGCAAAGTGTCTGAAGGAAATGACGCAAAAATATTAATGATATTCACACAAGTGTCAAATTTCAATCTCAACAAATAGCCATTGGGATTCAAATATCCCATAACAGCCTATGAATGTCAAAATATGAACCCCTGTAAGTATTCATTTGGATTTGAAAAAGCCTAAGATGTTTGCATAGATGTCAAATATGGGTCTTACAAAATATGCCTTTTAGAAATAATAAAAATAAAAAGAAGCTACACAATCTATAGACTTACATTGACATAAATGGATACAGGAAAACCAGTGTCCTTAGATTGGTTTCCATCTATAAGAAAGATCTGGTCTAGGTTTCAAAGATGGAGTAGGTATGTGAAATTAATGGAGAGACCCTCATCCTTCAACATGGCCATCATCTCTAAAAAATAGCCACTCAACATAGAAGCATCATGGCTCAGTCTAGATTCAAATAGATGGGTAGTTTGTCCTTATACATATAGGACATGCAAAGTAAGGGAACACACCAAGTTTTTAATTGAAGGATCAAATCATTCACACTTGGTAGAGACATGCATATACCCATGACATATCTCTCTTAGCTCCAAAAATGGATACTTGAATTCATAAAGGGATCAAGGAGATTTATTTTGATCTTAGGTGATTCATCTCATGATCAAGGTAGTTGCATGCTTTGAATGCAAAATAAATCAAGGACAATAGTTGGTGGTTATAACCATTTATGACCCCATCTCCATTTTATCATGAAATCCCCCTCTTCTCTTATCCCTTTCTACTACATATAGAGGCTTCTGAGCCAAAAAAATAGATCCCTCAACTGGTGATAGAGTTACTCTAAAAAAATTGCCTTGTAACACTCTCTTAAAGAAATAAGCTAAATTTTTGGATTCTAGTTTGAATCAAAGTGTACATTATTAGAGTTTTGATTTGTACATGTATGTCCCTTTTCATCATCTATAAATTCTCCACATATCTTAATTTAGTTCTTTTGGTTCCTTGTAGGTTGTGTGAAGTGTCAAACATCAATGCCTTCTTGAAGTGTCATAAGCTTGTAGTGTCTCATACATACCTATTTCCTTATATCCTTCAAATTGTAAGGTTTCCCTTCAACCTCCATACAAAATAATTATGGTTTTGAACTTGAGATAAGATCATATTAGTCTATGTCTTGACTAAATTCATTAGTATTCATTAAGGTTTCTAGGTTGAAAGTGGATCATTTCATATTTGGTGCATCACCATCCTTAGCTTAGATTTCCCTTTCATGTTATCTTTCTCTCCCTTTTATTTAGTTAGAGATAGGTTTTAGTATGGAAAACAAGCCAAATTGAAGCATCTAAGGAGATAGCCTCATTAAAATTCTTAGAGGTTCAACCTCACTATAGGATACACATAGCCTAAGGTTGTTACAATATTATAGCTAGAAATGAGAGCCTAAAAAAGATTCCCACAAGGGTGTAATTATAGCCTACAAAAATTTATGGAATTCTTAGTGGGACATATTTCAAACAATATTGGTTAATTTTGATGCTAGTTTGATCAATTTTTAGTGATTATAGATTTCATCTTTCAGTATCTGGTGACTCTGAAGAACACTCAGCAATTTGGTGGTAGAATAGTAACTATCTTTCATTCCAAAGGTGAATACAAGATCAACTTCTATAGGTATTACTTTTGAATTTATTAAATTAAATTTAAACTCAAAAATAAGGTCAAGATTTTATATCACTCACCCATATGTGGGAAACCTTCCTCCTAAACCATTTTCAAAATCTACCTCTACAAGAAGATCTTTCTTGGGTCCTTTCACTACCATGTCAGCCCCTAGAGCTTTCCCTTTTGTGGATTTCAATTGTCAGAGTCCTTTGGACCTCCATAAATATGATCCTATTCTAGTGGTAGCCCTTAAAAGTGTTCCTTATTTCACAAGAGACCAATCTACAACCCCTTTTGAGCACCTCAGGGATATAGCCAACTTTTACAATATTCATAACGTTAGTGAGTAAAATGTAGCTATCAGGTTATTGGCCATCTCTTTCAAGGGTCAAAACCTAGACTAGTATAGAAACCTTACTGATAAATCAATGACATCATTGAATCAGTTGGGTGATGTATCATGTAATAAATTTAAATACAAGAGTGACCACTTATCACTTGATGAACAACTAACAATAATCAAGAGGGCTCCTCATGAGATTATGTAGGATTTCAATACCAAGTTTCAAAAGACATGGGACAAAATTCTAGTCTCTGTTAAGCCTAATCCTAACTATTCTTTCCTTTAATATCTAAAATATCTTAATAGTGATATTGTAGTAAGGATTCAGTCTATGGGAGGAAACACACTACTAGATGCCTATGAGGTGGAAATCAAAGAAGATAATAGTCTAGTACAAGCTATCAATCTTACACCTAGGCCACTAATGCCTTTATTTCCTAAGATTAAACCACACCCTATTTATATTCATTTCCCCTATGCCAACACTTGTTACCATGCCTACACCAAAGTAGGAAAATACATCAACTTGTCAATCTAGTGACTCCCAAGAACATGAAAACTTCCAAGAGCTTAAAAGTAGTTTCAATCCTTTGGAAATGAATTGGTAAATATGAAGAGATATAAATCTTAGTTCAAAAAACATTATCAAGCTCCATATCAGCCTCAATAGTATCCTTATCAAGAAAATAGCCCACCCTGTAAAGGAAATCTCCAAGGACAAGGTCAAGGACATAGGCAGCCTAACTATGTTAGACAAAATAACTATAATCCAAAGTATTTATAATAATTTGGTCCCTACTCTAAACAAAATTTCTCAAGAAAGTGAGGGTATAATGCTTTGGAATCAGTCTTTTGATTAGTCCATTATCCCTAACATTGAGTTTAATTAGGATTTCAATAATCAATGGCAACAGGGTACTAGTTATGGATACAATCAAAATATTATGGCTCAGAACAAAAAAATACCTATGATGACAAAACTAGAAGAGTCTCAACAAGAAGGGGATAATTAATAACCAATTTAGTTGGGTGCTATAATGGTTAATTATGTGCATGAAGAGTGTTATGCATTCAATCAATAGGGTATTTTTATCCAAGAATACATTCTAGTGGTAGCTAATTGTAGACACCGTAATTGTGTCTAACCCTTGTCGTCTTCCCCTTAACCCCCATTCTGGTTTTCCACACCTATTTAACCCCTATCGATCATTTTCCCACAAGCCTTGACTCTAGTAGCATGTAAAAATGAGCAGAGAGCTAAAGTTAGCCTTTGTCCCCATTCTACATCTGCTGATGATGGTCATAAACCAGCCGACGTCATCGACGTCAGTTACTTATCGGCCGACATCGGCAGTCCTACTGACGTCGGTTATCTTTAACACTGCATTCTCAACCTGAACGTAGGAACCATTATCTGTTATCCATTTGGTTGCCAATCCATTTCTCGATTAGTTATCAGACCTTCCTTTGTATCAATCAGCAAACCTCTTCATTCGAATGATTAACCAATTCTTGCATCCAACCAATCTGCAATCAATCTCTCGCATTCTCTCTCTGGTACAGGTATTCTACTTCAGTCATCTTGCTAGAGGTCTACTACATCGAACTTTTGCAACATAATGACAACATCAATCATGTCTCTAACTTTTATCTTTAGCATGTAATAGAATATACAGTCTGTAACTCTGCCCAAATCCCTGTACAAACCCCCAAATAATCCCTCTAACTTCTAAACCAGCTTCCCGAACCCTCAGACAAAAACTTCAGACCCTTCTGTAATCTTAAAAATCTGTCCAGACCTGACCAGACCCTATCCTAAAGCCACTACCCCGATCGACATCGATCATTACCCCTACCGACGCTGGCACTTTAACCAATGTCGGCACCCTTCTTAATCGATGCTAGCACAGAGATCGATGCCGGCGACTGTGCACAACAGTTTTGCTACATATCAGGTATGCATTCTACTTTTTGTCTTTTATTCCTTTCATTCTGTCTTTCATTATTTCTACTTCAGTCAAATATTTTGTTTTTAATTAGTGGGTTGATATCCCTTAAGGAAGTCTTCATACTTCAAGGATCAAGCTTTTGCTTGACAGCCCACCATCTCTTTGTCTAACATTTTTTCGTGTTTAGTCTCTTTTTCTTCGCAGGTGTCATTCCTCCACAGCCAAAGAGGAGTACCTTCCAACGTCTGATTTTGGTGCGCACGACTATATTCGGGTATTTTCTAACCTTAGACCATCTCTTAGTTTTCTCATTTCTATCTATTGAATGTGAAAGTGAAATTAGCGTAGAAACATTCTGGCACACCCGGTGGGACCCTAGGGCCTTCCTTGGGTTCTTTCTTTCTTTCATTCATATAGGTGCATTAGGTTCCTTCCTTTTTTCCTCTTTTGTCTCTTCTAAATGACATCATAAGCAAGAATAAAAAGAACTTTTCTTTTCTTTCTTGCACTTCTAGACTAGTCAAAACTCATATTCTTCGACCCTTTCTCCATTTGTCTTCATACGAACAAACATTTTGACTTGGGCTTAAAACACATTGCACTTTCATTTCTATTTGCTTGCATTTCTTAGACCACACTTAGTAATTAATAAACGCATATTGAATTAATCTAGTCCACTTGATGTTCCACGACCAAACCACTTGCACAAAACAAACATCTTAACTTACCTGAGACAAGGCCCGACTAGGATTTAATCCCCCAGCGGATACCTTACCTGTCCCAGCGATCCTACTTGGATTTCATCACCAAGGGGAAAGCCCACTCTGTTCTCTGGCAGAGTATAATCTCTAGGGGAATTATATTTTGGCTACGCAGGCCCAGCTTATCACTGGACTTGTGAAGTGAGGGGAGCTTGCTCCTTAGCACCAGGCCTTGTACAAAACCTAACACAGACTTCTTGAGCACCATAACTAACCCGAAACCATCCATAGACTACTTCTTCTAGAACCCGACTCAAAAGCCAATCTTCCTCTACACACATTTTAAGGCATAAGCCACTATAATCCTAATAATTTACTCCTAGGGTTTTAAGATCTGCTTGTGTTCTTCATCTTTTCTATTCTTATTTGCTTGTTTGAGCTTGTGAGGATGTTCTTTCTTGCCTTGAATGGTTCTGACTCATAGTCAAGCCAAGGCTCTAGTCGATCACGCGAGGCATCACCCGCTTCCATCTACCCCATCCATAACCAATCCTATAATGGAGTTCCACTCAGAGACTGAAAGAACTCCTACTAGACCATCCCTGACCCAGACACTTATTGTCCCAGAAGGGGACCAAGATTTTGCACGATTCTTAGACCTCAACGTCAAATCCTTGCAGCACTATCTCGTGAATAGCCAAACATGAGACTCCTTGGGCAATCCAATCTACAGAATGCCAACCTCTCTTCTCGAAACTACGGCCGTATCAACAGCCTCTGTAGTTCAACCTTTTGACACCCAGGCTATTGCCTCGACCAATGACCAGCCTTTGACCAACCATCCAAGTGTGGCCTCTCCCTCCATCTTTGGGCCCACTTCCACCGAGGTTTCGGCCCCCTATCAACCTCAACCCACTCAACCACTTTCTACCCCCTTTCAGAATCTGGTCATCTCTATTCTCCCTACCCTAGCCCCTATCAACACCAGGGTGGCTACCTATCCATTGGCCCATGTTACCACTAACCAACCCCCCGTGGCAACATCGAGCCTAGTCGTGCCCTCTACCCAACCATCCTTAGTCTTCTCTTCTATCCTTACGACTAGTCATCTGTATGTTGCGCCCTTACTGGTACAACCAACTATGTCGTATGCCTCTTCTAGCCTCTTTCAAGTGCCTTATAATCTAGGGGATGCTCCACCCTCCAATCCGTCAATAGATATCATCAAAATGCTGATGGACAAGATGTCCAGCCTAGAGACCTCTATTTCTGGCTCACGCAATACTCTCTCATACAAAAAAATTTGCAATGAGCCCATCCATCCTTTCGTCCCAATCCAACCATATCCCAGCTAGTGGGAACTTCCTATGTTTTCTCATTTTCAAAGCAAAGAAGACCCACAACAGCACTTACAGGCATTTAGACATGCCTGTTACCTTATCGCCCATAATGATGCATTGCTTTTACACACATTTCCTATGTCTCTCTCAGGTGCTACACTTGACTGGTACAACTCCCTTACCAGCCATTCCCTCTTCACATTCACTCAGCTGGCCCAGTTCTTCATTGATCATTTCTCTATCAACATCACCAAGAAGGTCTCAATCACAGACCTCTATTCTATCCACCAATTCAAGGATGAATTCATTACTGATTTCATTGCTCGATGGAGGGGCCTTATCAATCAACTCTCCTTTTCTTTACCCCAACCCGAGCTTATTGAACTTTTCTCCCAAGCCTGCGCCAGACATATTTCTTCCACCTTGAGGGTTCAGACCTTTCGCACTTTTGATGAAGCCTTCACAATGTCCCATAAACTTGAGTTACGTGCCATCGAGGAGAATAAATTCAAGTTGTGGAGTAAGAATCCCAACTCCAAGACCAATGACCCCTCTTCTAAGCCTTCCTCATCCAATCCTAAATCTAAGCTTTAGCAAATGCTGTGGTCGTTAGATCTTCCTCCTCTTCACCTTCAACTAATCAGCCTGAGCCATCCACATCTCAGAGTGCCACCCACCAATTTTAGCAGAGATACATACAATTATAGTATACTCCACTCAAAGAATCATACGCATCTGTGCTGGAAAAACTCGTCAAACAAGGGGTCCTCAATCTCCCCCAAATCCGACCACCTCCATAATTTGATCCCTCACGCACCATCCCTACGTGGTATAGGGAAAATGACTTCTGTAACTACCACCGTGTTAAAGGACATGACATGAGCAACTGTAAAACCCTTAAAAACATCATCCAAGACATGCTGGAAAAGGGTGACCTCATCCTCGACAATCCCAATGCACCACCTAATCAGGGCATCAACATCTTCAAGCAACCATTCCCTAATCATCCACCAACTCAGAACAATATCCAGACCTTGACTAACAACATTCACGAACATAATATACAAACAATCAATACGGTCTCGCCCTTCATTTCCAACCAACCTCAAGAGGTGAGTCCATCCATCAGTCCATCACATGTGGACGAACCTCTTTCTCTGATTAGTTCTCCGTCAACCTCTCTCATCTTGGAGGATGCCTCGACCTTACCAGCACCGCCAGTTTCACCATCCTCCTTCCTGCTGCCCATGGAGGACCTAACCCTTCCTACTCCTCGACCACAAGTGGAGAGCACAATCATCCCTGCTCTTTACCCACTTGAAGAGCCTCATTCTCCAGTTTCTTCTCTACCCAGGGAAGAACTACCTCTCCTTCATCTCCAACCACAGATGAACCTATCACGAATCCATCATGCCTTAGGTCTGAGACCGCTACACCAGTCTCATCTTCAACCCCACAACCATCGACATCTTCTCAAGAACCCAAACCTCATCCCACATCTTCTCAGCCATTTTCTCGACTAGTGGAGAAACTCAAACTTCTCCCTTCTAGGAAAGTGGAGCATCAGGGATTGTGGGAGCATCTCACAGCTCTTCAACATGCCTATACCCTCTCATCTCATGCAGCTAATCCTCCCATGGCAAAATCTCCCAATACCTTTAACAAAAACCAGACTCCCATTTCTAAGCCTCAATCGACCCCATCAAAACCAAAACTTGCATCTACCCCATCTAAACCTATCAAGTCACTTGGCGTTCGCCCTGTCTCCAACCTCACTCATCCGTAAGTGAAGGTGGACCTAGACTAGACCTTGACCAATAGTAGTCTTCAACCCAAGTCACAGAAGACTACTAAACCACAAAGGCGAATGCCTCCTCCTCCATCATCACTACCCTCCATTTTGGGCCCCCATCCTTCGACCCTGACTAGAGTCCTTCCCACTCTGACTTTTAATCAAAACCAGTTGCTTCCTTTGCTTCTTTTTCCTACCGCTAGCCTACCCTCTCCCAAAAGGGTGGTACCTCTCACGAAGAAAGTACAGTCTCCACCTGTCACCACACCATCAATCCAAAAGGTGGTACGGAAGCCTCCTCTGACTCTGCCCAAGCAAAAGTCACCAGTATCGCACACATCGACGAGCACGAACCCTTTAGTGGGCTCATACTCTTTGATCTTGCATCAAATTTTACAAATTTCCAGCATAACCCTTCCACCCATCAGGCCTTTCTAACCTCTTGGGTCTAAGCCCTCCTGGTTCGATGACATGAAGATTTGCTTATATCATCGTATGCCAAGACATGATACCGAGACTTGTTGTGCCCTCAAGACCGTCATTCACCGCTATCTAGAGAAAGACACTCTTCTATTTGAGGACACTCTCGACCGAGCCCTGACTCCTCATAACTCTCCGACCTCTTCAGACCCATCAACATCTCATCAGCAGACCACGACCCCTTCATCTCCTTCACCCCCTATCTTTGAAATCAATGCCATTCACATAACCACCAGGTCACAAAAGGACAAGGCAAAGGAAAAAGCCTCCATTCCTTGGACCTACCCTTTCGTCCAGCCACCTCAACCACCCAAGCCTAAGATTTCTATCCTTGGTGCACCTCAACCCTCTTCTTCTTCCTCTTTAGGGGCAATTCATGACTCTATGTTGAAACAGCTTCACCAGATGCCTGTGAAGATGTCCCTTTATGACCTCATCCAAACCTTGCCCCAACATCGTCAAGCCCTCATCAGAGCCCTATAGGAAGCGAAGGTTCAACCCGAGGATCCCCAGCCACTTGCTGCCCTTGTCCACTCTTTAGCCCCTGTTGCCTCCATCACATTCAGCAATTCTGAGATTCCCACATCCAACATGGAAGATCAAGATGCCGCCGTCTTCATCACTACCTATGTTGATCAGACATGCATTAAACGTGTTATGATCAACAGAGGCACCAGCATCAACATTATCTCCACCCATGCCTTTGAAAAGTTGGCTCTTCCCAAGAATTACATCTCCAAAACTGACACAATCTTGCATTCCTTTAATGACACCACTACCATGACCATTGGCACAGTCATCCTTCACATTCATGTTGGTCCACGCACAGTCATGGAGCTCTTCTATATCATTGAAGGAGAGTTTTAATACAACATCTTGCTAGGCCAACCCTGGATCTGTGCCATGGCTTGTGTCCCCTCCACCCTGCACCGTTGTGTGAAATTTGAGCACGATGGGCAAGTCCATACCATTACCACTGACCCTTCACCCTTCAAAACTTGTAACACCACCTACCGTCCAAATGATGTTCTCATTCCTATCAAACCATCAACCCTAGTACCACCTCCATCTGCGGAAGCTTCAATCAATTCACAATCAGCGATTGCCCTCACACATCCCCTTCAAGTGACAACCACAGATCCCATAGAAGACATCTTCCAAAGACTTTCATTGGGGGAATATCACTTGCTGGCCTTAGATATGTTCCAAACTCCACAAGAGTATGAATGCCTTCATCACAGCCCTAATTATGACCATCGGATCAGGATGATCGTGCCTTATGGTCTTCCTCACCTTCAAACCAACCTTGTCTATGAGGGGCTCAATCAAGCTCCTACTGATTGAAATCCTCTTTCTTCACCTCAACCTTTCACATCAGACTTCTCATTTCTTGGCAACCCTGCCTTTGCACACATTTACCTTTATAGGTGTGCATGGAAGGGTTTTAGCTTCAGATGCTATGGGCAGGGCTCCCATCAGCCCATCAAACTGCTCAACGATGATGATGCCAAGAAACGGTGTGGCCTGGGATATCATGACCCCACTCAAACCCCTACAGACCTTTGTCCCAAACCAACCATTGACCAATCTCCTCCAGGCTCACCCATTCCTCCTCCTTCACCTACGGAGTCGGTGGTTTCCATCCCTCCTAGTTTTTTTTCCATAAACACCATCCGCCTGGAACCCTTGACTTATCAACTCAATGGAGTGTCCAGGTCTCTCCCTCTCATTTTTCCCAGCATGGTAGAAGATGAGTCGGCAACCATTCACACTATCCACTACATTGACGATGATGCCATTCTTTCCTACATGGGTGCTGATGACTCTTTCATCTAGCGCTCTCTCCCTTCTGAGACCCAGGTTATGTTAAATGAATCAACCATTGACATCAACCTCCCTTCTTCTGATGTTCCTCACGTCTTAAAGATTAGATAATCTTTAGACGCTCAGGAGTAGTTTGACTATACCCAGTTCCTCTCAGACCATAGCAAGGCCTTTTCTTGGACCTACCATGACATGCCTGGCATCGACCCCACCATCGCTACCCATAACATTGTCACCAAACTAGAGGCTAAGCCTGTTAGGCAAAAGCTTCGAAAGATACATCCTCGCATTGCCCTCCTTGTCAAAGAGGAGCTTCAGTGCCTCCTTTCTGTCTCCTTCATCTAGCCCATCGATTATTCGTAGTGGGTCTCTAACATCGTCCCAGTCACCAAGGCAATTGGGGGGATCCAGATCTGCATAGACTATCACGACCTTAACCTAGCCTATCCCAAAGATGACTTTCCTCTTCTTAACATTGACCAGCTTGTTGATCTCACGGCTGGCCATGAGAAGCTATCTCTCATGGATGGGTTTTTAGGATATAATCAAATCTTGATTACTCTGGAAGATCAGCACAAGACCACTTTCATTACCCCATGGGGGACTTTCTACTATCGAGTCATGCCTTTCAGCTTGAAGAATATAGGTGCCACTTATCAGCGTGCCATGACTTACATTTTCCACGATCTCCTCCAAAAAATCATGGAGGACTATGTGGACAACCTTCTCGGCAAGTCCAAGCTTCGTCGTGACCATTTGACCATTCTCAAAATCATCTTCTCTTGCCTTCTTCAATACAATGTCTGCCTTAACCCCAAGAAATGTGTCTTTGGGGTCCTCTCTGGCAAGCTTCTCAGATTTATCGTTTCTTTCCATGGCATCGAGATAGATCCCACCAAGATCTGCGCTATCCTCAAGATGCCGCCCCTGACCAATCTCAAGCAGATTCATAGTCTACAAGGGAAGCTCCAGTCCATTTGTCGTTTCATCTCATAGCTTTCTGAATACTGCCAACCTTTTCATCATCTCCTTAAGAAGGATGTCTCTTTTACATGGGATAAGGACTATCAAGAGGCTTTTGAAGACCTTAAATGCTATTTGGTCTCTCCACCAGTCCTCATTCCACCTAAAGATGATCAACCCTTCTACCTTTATATCTATGTCACCAACCATTCGTTAGGTGCCATGATCGCGCACCAAGAGGAGCATCACCATGAGCAAGCGGTCTATTATATTAGTCAAACACTGGTCAACTATGAAACTCGGTATACTCATACTGAGAAACTCTGTTTGGCATTAGTCTTTGCTGCTACCAAGCTCTGCCACTATCTTCTTAACCACAAAACCTTTGTCATCACTCACACTGACCCTCTTAATTTTATGCACTCCAAGCCATATCAACATCAACGTATGGCTCGATGGCTCATGCTGCTTGCTGAGTTCGACCTCGAATTCATCTAGCAAAAATCTATCAAGTGTCAAACCATCGCTGATCAACCGGCAGATGCCCCTCTTCCCAACAATCAACCTTCGCAGTGCGAGTTTCCTGACGAGTCTATCACTACGCTTTCCATCGACAACACTATCTACCAAATGACCATGTTCTTCGATGGCTCCAAATGTCAACTTGGTGGGGGTGTGGGAGTCATTCTCATCCCACTCGATGGTGAGCCCATGCCTTTGTCTTTCAAGCTTGACTTTAATTGTACCAATAATATGGCTGAATACGAGGCCTTAATTTTAGGACTTTAGACTGCCCTCTCTCTCAGCATCAAGTCCATCAACATCTTCGGCGACTCGCAGCTTGTCATCAATCAGGTTAATGGTTCATACCTCTATAAAAATGAAATTTTGCAAAGGTACAAAAATTGTACTGACATTCTCCTTGCATCTTTCGACCATTACCTCTTGCAGACTATTCTTCGATCCATGAATAAGTTTGCTGACACCATGGCTTCTCTCGTTTCCCATATCCCATCTTCCTCATCTGCATCCAAACTTTTTGTCACAGTGCATCATGTGCCGTTGCCTTCTTATATCTCTCCTAACATTAATCATGTCAACACTATAGACTCTAGCCCACGAGATGTTTGGTATAAGCAACTTGTGGACTACTTATCTTTTTCTGTCATTCCTCCCAACCTCTCTAACAATGCACGGTGAGCTTTTATCAAGCGTATTGCTCTCTATACCATGCTAGGGGGTCTTCTCTATAAGCGAGGCTTTGACGGCCTCTTTCTTCACTGTCTCACCTTCACAGAAGCATCTCAGGCCATTAAGCAAGTCGATGACAAGATTTGTGGCAAACATTTTAGTAGGAATTCGACTACCAAGCGCATCCTTCATCTGGGCTATTATTGGCCCACCCTTCATCAAGACTATAGCGACTATGTTTAGCATTGCATCAAGTGTCAGTAGCACTCTAACTTGCTTCATCTTCCTAGTCACACCTTACAAGTCACTCAGGATTTCTGGCCTTTTTCTCAGTGGGGCATAGATCTCATCGGTGAGATTAACCCTCATTCGTCTCTTCATCATCAATCCATCATCACTGCCACCGAGTATTTCACCAAGTGGGTGGAAGCCATTCCTCTCATCTCCACAAAAGCTGATAAGATTGTCAACTTCATCAGTAGCCACATCATCTGCCACTTCGGTGTCCCTCATAAAATCATCACCAACAATGGCAAGTCCTTAAAAAACAAGACTGTCCAAAAACTCTACGACTCATTTGGCATCAAGCTCAGTTTCTCTTCGCCTTACTACCCATAAGTAAATGGGAAGGCTGAGGCTTCCAACAAAATCTTGACTAAAATTCTCATGAAGGTGGTCAGCGACATTGGAAGGGATTGACATATTCACGTTCCCTTCACTTTGTGGGCCTACCGCACTAGCATTTGAACCTCCACGGGTGCTACCCCTTTCTCTCTTGTGTACGGAATAGAGGCTGTCCTACCTCTCAAAGTACAGATCTCATCTCTCTGCATCTCTCTACATGACATTCTTTCTAATGATGACTTTCATCAAGATCGCTTAGCTCAACTTGAGCTACTTGACGAGCACCATCTTGCTGCCCTCAGCCATCTCCATGTCTATCAACATTGCATCAAGCGAGCCTATGACAAAAATCTGTGAGAATAAGATTTCAATATCAGAGACCTCATCCTCAAAGAGAATCAGCACGTGACCAATATGGAGCGAAGTAAACAAGGAAAGTTTGCCCCTAATTAGCTCAGACCTTTCATTATCATGCACAAGTATGGATCAGGGACATATCGTTTGTCTTCTCTCGACAGACGACCAGAACCTGAGCCTCTTAATGCATTGCATCTACGACCATTCTACTGTTAGTCAAATACTCATCCACTTGACATTTATCTTGAGCTTGTCCCTTGAACAATCCTCATCCTCTTAGTCCTCATTCCTTTCAACCCTACTCCCCTTAACAAATCCTATATACCCCTTTTATATAGTATGGATGCTTTGTCCTAATAAAAGGGAACCCTTAACCTTCTATAGTCTGGTCCATGACTCAGATTTCTGTCAAAACAAATCAAGATGTCAAAAATGTCTAAGGTCACCAAATCACATCAAAAGGTAGACTGCTCCCTCGAAGGACAACTGTACTATCATTGCTATAGCTAATAGACTGCTCCCTCAAAGGACAGCTATTCAAAGCCCTTATATATAAAGCAAAATATAGACCACTCCCTTGAAGGATGGCTATGATTAACTCTTGCTACCAACAACAATCTTTCTTAGCAACTTCCCACATTTATCAGCTTCGCAAATGACCACCAAGCAAATGACATCTCTATGTAGACTTCCCGCATTGATCAGTCTGTGCCAAAAAAAATAATCATGGACTTGGCTTGTAGTTGTCTCAGGGTCTCCTATAAAAGGGGCAAAGTTATCTCTGCTCTAAAACGGGTTACCCTATCCTCCTCCTATCACCTGCTCAAGGGACTTCGAGCTCACTTTAATGTCAAAGTGATTCGATTACCACTCTAACACAACATATGGTCAATGACATCATACATGAATGGGGCTCTTAGTTCTAATAACCCCTATCTATGCTGTCATTTCTGGTCCTTGTCAATGAAAGAGCAATATGCCTTTCACTTTTTCTACACTTTGGTCACATTCAACTTCATCACTTGTCAAACCCAACCAAGCTAACCCAACATTTTTAGACCCGTCACATCATCATAACCTATTCACACTAGTTTCTATGGACACCAATACACATGGAAACTATCGACCAGACACAATTTATGTTAAGCATAAACCAATACTTGCTGAAGCATAAATAGACCTCAATTCATTTTTAGCATACGTCCATCACGACTATGGAAAATTGCTAGGGATGAAAGACCACATCACCAATGTTACAGAATACACCATTTGGAAAAGGATGTAACATTTTTTTTCTCCTCATCATTTCGACCTTGACCAAGACTAGTCTATCGACCACTTTTACCACATGTCCACCACTCAGACTCTTAGTCTTGAACTACATTGGTCTGAGGCCCTTCACATAAGGGCTATGTAGGCAGCACTCAGATGATACGATATCTTCTAGGGTTAGCTTGACCACCTTCATTTATTCATCTCTCTGATGGACAAACCTTCTTTCCTCCTTTTGACCATGACCTTGCCCTCAACCAAGACCAATTCCATCCCTTTTACCCTTCCTCCCTAGAAGGGAGAACTACATTGGCCTGAGGCCCTAATGACAGGGGCTATGTAGGCAGCACTCAATTGACATGGGGTCTTCTGGGGTTAGCTCGGCCATTCCTTCATCGCATTTCTTCCATCACGTTCTTTCATCACCTGCCAATCACATCACAAACAATCACATATTTTCATAATCATTAACATTAATCATTTTCATCCATATCATTAATCATTAATCCTAATCATACATCCATCATCATATAAACACCATAATCTCAGCATCATAATCCTAAACATAATATCAAAACATATATCAAATCAAAATAACATATAAACACATCCATAACATTTTTCATAACACATCCATGATCAAAATCACATCATATATATATATATATATATATATATATATAGGTATATCTATATATAACAATGTTTTATACAATCGCACAATATGTGCCTCTGTCTCTCTCTCATACATCTCGCATCAATGGC
Source organism: Torreya grandis (assembly GCA_037957365.1). Lineage (NCBI taxonomy): Eukaryota > Viridiplantae > Streptophyta > Pinopsida > Cupressales > Taxaceae > Torreya > Torreya grandis. The sequence continues at coordinate 693,241 of JARHVA010007154.1, forward strand.
TCGTTGGCCAGTATATACATCAAAAATAAAAATCCTAATCTGCCCTCAAGGATATGGCTGTGGTGGTGGTGGTGGTGGCCAGGAAGATGTTGTATCCTCTCCCCCCTCTGATCTGTGTCATTTGTGAGACCCAAAAGCTGTCGCTTGAGACATAAATCTCTGTCTACTCTACTCTACCCTCATCTCGGAGTATCACTGTATCTGAGGGAACCCCATGATGGCCCTCTCATAATATGTGATCTCGTCCAGTGCATCACTGTATTTAACTAGAGATACAGTCTGTGGTGGACCCATCAGACCTGCTGCCATGCCCTGCACTGAACCTTGTAGCTATGAAAACTCTAGCTGCACTGACACTAATTGTGTGGGTTGATAAGCTGGCTGCTAAGGTGGATATTGCATTGAGCCCTATCCTCTCAAGCCCTATTCTACCGATGCCTGTGCCTGAGCTACAGCCAACTGACTTTGCAAAATTGTGATCTACCCTATTAAAGCAGCCACTCGACCTGTCAACCCTGCCATCTCCCCCTGCAAACCTATGACCTGACTCTCCAAAATGGTCACTCGTCCTCATGTTGCATCCCTCTCCTAGATGGTAGCATCTCTCTCCTATCGGGCCACATCCCGCTCCCTGACCACTGCCTGTAGATCAATCTGTGGTCTTCCCTGTACCCCTGTATACTGACCTACCCACCATGTCAAGTAGGGCTCTGAACATCTTGGGTCAGCTATCCCAGGTCCTGCCAGCAACTCCTCAAAATTTGGCCCCTCTGTCTCCTCTGGTAGTGGGAGTGGCACCTCTATATCATCCTGCATGTACTATGGGAATGTGAGAGGTACATCCTATAATAGCTCGTACTGGCACCGCACTCTCTCTACTGGGATCCTCTCGAGCTCACCAGTTTGCCTACCTCTGACCCATCGCATGCTCTAAGTCCCGACTAGCTGCTCTCCCTGATCTTTGAACGCTGGATACACCAGATATGGTCTCTAGATGATATCTATAGGGATCAAGGCCTCTAGTACCCCTCTGTAGTGGTCAATATCCCTGACCACTCTATCCACCCGTGTTTACGCCATCACCTCGCACCATCACCTAAATCTGACCCTGAAGCCAGCCTATATTACCACTGGGAGGCTGAGAGGTCATGTGACCACGATGTGCTCATAAGCCCAACAATGTAGGAGGTGGCTAACACACAAGCTGTACCACCACCGCCTGCTAATGCCCCACAGCTCTCTATACACCTGGGCTAAAAAGACTGGTGCCCAGGTGAACACTGTCTACCACTCTATCATATCTGTCAAAACTCCAATCATAGCAACTAGAAACTTGCCTCCCTCTGCATCTGGCAATGCGTAAACTGTGATGCCTATCATCATCAGGATCGCTAGCCGATGTGCATCCTCATCCGTAGCATAAAGGGGCTCATACACAAAATTGGCTGAGTGATAACTCGCCTCAGTAGCATGCTCTCCAAACAATGTCACCATCTGAATATCTTGTGCCTCTCTCGAGCATGCATATAAGTCTGCTTCATGTACCAGTAGCTACAAAATCTAGTATACATCTTCCATGGTCACTGTCATCTCTCCTGTCAGCAAGTAGAAGGTGTTGGTGGAATGATCCCACCGCTTGATCAGAGCCACCATTAGGCTCATGTCCCTTGCCACCCGACAGTAGTGTCACAGCCCACCTAGTCCTACTGCGCTCATCTATGCCCACTCCTCCCCTGTGATGTCCTGATGCATTCGTGTCAGCAATGTCAGTAGTCGATCTCACAGCATCAAAGTCTGCCTTGCTTGCATCCACCCAAGTCAATTTCATGTTAAAAATTTCCCTCCTCTTTTTATTTTGACCAACCTATTTGACCATCTATGCCTGACCTGACCTCTAGGAAGCCCTTGGTGTAACTTCGACCCCTCAACTTGACCATTTTTCATTCCTCTTTTGATCAGGCAGCCACTGACATCAGTTAGCGTGCTGGTGACATCACTCACCTAACCAACGTCAGTCACTTAGTGATCGACGTCGACATGTTAGTGACCGATGTCTGTTGCTGGTCAGCCGATGCCGGTGAACACGCCAATGTCGGTGACTGGTTCAACCCTAGGGCCGAACGGGGCAAGCCCTAAATTTAGGGCTTCCCCATTTCTACCCCCCTGACCTCCCCAAAACCCTCTCAATAACTCCTAACCTCTCCTAGATCCCTCCCCCACCTTCTTAGGTACCCTCCCCCCTTAATTTCTACCTACATTCACAAAAATTTCAAAAAACAAATAAAAACAAACATCTAACTAAATAGGGCTTAGAGACCCTCCTACCTCATCTCGACATCACCGGCATGGTGGCACGATGGGTGCCACTGATGGTGGACCTCCTGCAGGTCCTCATAAGCCCTCTGCCATCACTTCTGCATCAAGCTTCTCCTAGCCCACATGCATCTCTATAGCCTCCAATTTCTCTCCACACGTCTCTCTCTCTCCACCAATGCTTCTTTGACACCTCACACTGCTCCTCGGTCAACCTAGTGTCACTTTCACTCACTTGGCTCCAGAGCTCTTTTCTCTTAGTCAACTAAATCACAAATGCTTCTGGTCGGCTGACCAATCTAGTTTTGTCAAATTTAATAGGCCACCGACGTCGGCATAAGCGTGCCCTATACCGCTAACATCAGTTGATATCCTACCGACGTTGGTCCCTTTATGTCTTCAACATCAATTTTATCACCAACGTCGGCAACGTTCAAACCCCCTTTTTTTCATCACGTTGCCCCAAAATCATGCCCTCAATTAGTCAGCCCTCCAGTACAAGTCATTTTGGCCCCTTGGGGCACACTTGAGATCACTTTTGCCTCCATCCATCAACCACTAAACCTTAGAGATCATGACCATCTCCTCTAACCGTGACTACTTCCAAGACAATGTTGCCTTAGTTGTTTTTTGCCTATATGTTACCTCATGATTGGTTAGCAAAATTGTGCACACACTTTTGACCTTCACAAGTAAAAGATCGCAAGCCGGTTGATCCCCACTACTTGTGACATTTTTGTGTTTTTGGGAGCACTTCTTGAGCCTGGGATACCTGAAACACGATGACCATTGGAGCTTCAGCTTAGAATTGAATAACCCAATCAACAGACGACTAAATGTTGGGGCCCAATATTTCAATTTTGGCACTCCTCGACCCTTGACATGTGACAATTTAACCTGACCATCCTCGAGAAGTGGTGTACATGCAATCACGACTTTTGCAGTGTTCTCCCTCTATCTTCACCCCTTTTTCATCCAATCTTTGTCAAATCAGCACCCAATTCCAGGTTCCCTTCTCTCGACTCCTGCTTTGAGGGGGAATACCTCATCCATAATCAGGGCAACCAACCCTCCTATTTTTGTCTTGTAGTTCATTCGGACAACCAACAAGACAGAATCGACCTTATCCCACACCTGGGGCAACCAACTCCTATTTTTGTCTTGCAGTTCATCCAAAACAACCAACAAGACAAAAAGGGGCAAATGTAGACACCGTAATTGTGTCTAACCCTTGTCGTCTTCCCCTTAACCCCCATTTTAGTTTTCCATGCCTATTTAACCCCTGTCAACCATTTTCCCATAAGCCTTGACTCTGGCAGCATGTAAAAATGAGCAGAGAGTTAATGTTAGCCTTTGTCCCCATTCTGCATCTACCGACGATGGTCATAACCCAGCTGATGTCACCGACATCAATCACTTATCAGTCGACGTTGGTAGTCCTACTAACATTAGTTATCTTTAACACTGCATTCTCGACCCGAATGCAGGAACCATTATCTATTATTTATTATCCATTCAGTTGCCAATCTATTTCTCAATCGATTATCAGACCTTCCTTCGTATCAATCAACAAACCTCTTCATTCAAATGATCAACTAATTCTTGCATCCAACCAATCTACAATCAATCTCTCACATTCTCTCTCTGGTATAGGTATTCTACTTTAGTCATCTTGTTGGAGGTCTATTACATCAAACTTTTGTGACACAGTGACAACATCAATCATGTCTTTAACTTTTATCTTCAATGCGTAATAGAATATACAGTCTGTAACTCTACCCAGATCCCTGTACAAACCCCCAAACAATCCCTCTAACTTCTAAATTGGCTTCTCGAACCTTCAGACAAAAACTTTAGACCCTTCTGCAATCTTAAAAATTTGTTCAAACCCAACTAGACCCTGTCTGAAAGCCACTACCCCAACCAACATCGGTCATTACCCCTATTGACGCCGGCACTTTAACCGACGTCGGCACCCTTCTTAACCGACACTGGCACAGAGACTGATGCCAGTGACTGTGTAGAGCAGTTTTGCTGCATATCAGGTACACATTCTACTTTTTGTCTTTTATTCCTTTCATTTTGTCTTTCATTATTTCTACTTTAGTTAAATATTCTATTTTTAATTAGTGGGTTGATATCCCTTAAGGAAGTCTTCATACTTCAGGGATCAAGCTTTTGCTTGACAGCCCACCATCTCTTCGTCTAACATTTTTTCGTGTTTAGTCTCTTTTTCTTCACAGGTGTCATTCCTCCATAGCCAAAGAGGAGTACCTTCCAATGTCTAATTTTGGTGCACACGACTATATCTAGGTATCTTCTAACCCTAGACCATCTCTTAGTTTCTCATTTCTATCTTTTGAATGTGAAAGCGAAATTAGCGTAGAAACACTACTATGAGATTCAAAAGAATGAATGTGAGTGACAACTAGGGAACATTCAAAGAACCTATTATCATTACTCCTTCATTACTTAAGCCTAATGAGCTTTATGTCACTCCAAATTTTTTGGTACCTCCTAAAAATTAGAATCAAGGGACCCATTTTGATCCACAAAACTCACAAATTCAATAAACAATAGTAGTGGCCCCCAAATCATAAGTAAAGGTTAGTGGTCCACCAATCAACATTGTTGAGAAAATGAGTAAATATAGTATGAGTGTACCATTATGGAACATGTTTTCCATGCTTGATCAAGTGGATATCCTTCAAGAAGGTTTGTCTAAGATAGGTATTACAACGACTATAGGTAAGCAATCAGGGAAAGAAACTGAGGTCCTCACTAATGCAACCCAAGGTCCTATGGGAGAAGGATCAAGTAAGGTGGTAAAACCTCTTTAGTTCTACATTTAATTAATCATTAGTGATTCCTTGGTGCATAGTTTCTCAGTAGATAGTGGAGCTAGCACTTTCATAATTCCAAAGTTTATAGCTGATCAGCTAGACCTTAAATATGAGCCATATAATAAGGGAGTTTTATAGCCTGATGGTTCTTCCACCAAACTATCTAGTATTATCAATGGTCTTAGCTTGACCTTTCATGCTTGTCTTAGTGTTTGAGTGGTTCAAGATGTGTTGATTCTTGAAGTAAATCCTCATTTTTTGTTATGCCTTTCTAGAGAATTCATAGTAAAGATAGGAGGCTATCTCATAGTTGATTGGTCATACATCTCATTCAACAAAAGGTATGGGACTAAAGTATCAATTAAGGCTAAGCCCATGGCATAATTTCACATTGAGCCCCATTATCTAGATAGCATAAACCTCAATTTTACTATCCTTGATGAAGATGAATTTATAATTGGTTAAGAAATGAATATTTATCTTAAGGAGATTCCAGACTATTTTTTGGATGAGTTATGGGGGGGTAATCAATTTCTCAACCCTTTCAAAGGTGTTGAAGGAAGAGACATGGATGCCTATTTGCTACATGAATAAAATAAACTCATGCCTTTCCTCATTGGACCTAATGAAGATCAAAATGGTATGTGTAAGTTATTTTTTGATGGTTTAAGGAGCAAAAATGGAGTGGGTGAAAGGTCAATGTTGGTTCCCCCTTTAGATGATAAGTATTTATCTTCTTATAGGTTCCATTTCAGTTGCTCCTCCAATGTAATAGAATATGAAGGCTTAATCCATGGCCTTCAGTGGGCTTGTAAGAGGGGAATCAAGTAGTTACAAGTATATGGAGATAGTGAGATGATAGTGCATCAAGTCAGAGGCCAAAACATCACAAAGAATCCTTTGATGAAATAATAGAAACATAAAGTGTGGGATATGCTTGAAGAATTTGATGCCTTCAACATCAAATAAGTGATAAAGAATCAAAATCAACATGCTAATAGGTTGTTAGTTGTGGGGGCTTAGTTTGATATCCCAAATGAGTTAAAGAATCCCAAAGTACAACCACATGTTAAAGTAGTAGTCAGACCATTAATGCCAAATAATGAGGCTTATTGGTAGGTATTTGATAGTGATAAATAAATTTCTTATTTTTTGTAGTAGTAGGCAGAGTTTTCCTCAATGAATTAAGGTAAATTTAAACATTAGTATGAGAATAAAATTATTCAATTGAGCTCTAACAAACTTCCTAAATGGCTAGTCACCCTTGAAAGTATTTTCCATGAGGGAGACAAAATGAGGAAAGACAAGGTAGTGATGTCAACTAATGAGGAGAAATATGAAAGAGTCCTTATTTTTAAGGATAAGCTCCTCAAGCTTGGGAAGGTAAGAAATGAGGCATAAAGGAATGGTTTTATTAAACTTTGTAAGGGATATTCAAACATCTTCGGTTAGAGATATAATGATCTAAGAGGCATTGATTTTAAGCTAGACCAACATACTATAGAAATGGAGGCCAATGCTAAGCCTGTATGGTAGAAGAAAAGGACTATCAATAAAAAAATTGAAGAGATAATGAGGAAAGAATTGACAAAATTGGTTTAATCCAATATCATTTTTATCATCAAACACTCCTTATGGATAGCCAATCTAGTACCTGTGAGGAAGAAGAATGGTGAGATCCAATTATGTGTTGAGTTTAGAGACTTGAATAGGGTCTCTTTGAAAGATAATTACCCCTTACCATCCATGGAGTAAATATTTCAAATGGCTTTTGGTTTGGAATGCTTCTCTCTTTTGGATGGGTACTCAAGATACAACCAGGTGCTGGTAAGAGAATAAGATCAATACAAGACTACCTTCACCACAAAGTGGGGCACACATGTTAATCATAAGATGAATTTTGGCCTATAAAATGCTAGGGAAAATTTTAAAATATCAATGGACATGGCCTTCCAAGGATTACTAAATCAGATGGTGTTTATCTACTTGTATGACATAACAGTTTTCCCCAAGAGGGCCAGTGATCACTTAGATCACCTATGATTGATCTTTGAAAGATGTAGGGAATTTGGGATCTCTTTGAATCCCAAGAAATGTGTGTTTATTATCCATGAGGGTAAAATCTTAGAACATATTGTCTAAAAATAAGGATTAGCTATTGATACTAATATAATAAGTTCCATCTTGGCCTTATCCTTACCCAATCATAAGAAGGGACTCCAGAGTTTCCTTAGGAAAATAAACTTTGTGAGAAGGTTTATACCTAGTTTTGCAATCTTGGTCAAACCCATCAATGTCATGCTGAAGAAGAACCAAGTATTCACTTAGTCAAATGAAGGTAAATCAACATTTGAAGCTATCAAGCAAGCCATTTCCCAAGCACCCACACTCATGAATCTTGATTTCTCAAGAGATTTCATATTGTATGCCTTTGCCAATATTGACAATATATTAGCTATGATGATGCAAAATAATGGTGAAGGACTTGAGCAACCAATAACATTTTTCAATCAGGGGCTTGAGGGGTATGAGATAAGGTATACCTTTATATAAAAACAAGTCCTTATAGAGGTAAGAAACCTTAAAAAGTTTAGGCCAATGTTCTCCAATATAAAAGTCTATCTTATGGTTTCTCATCCTAGAGTGAGAGACTTTCTTCTTAATAAAGACTTAAACAAAAAGAGAGTTGGTTGGATTATTAAGGTCATAGAGTATGACATGGAGATCAAGGTAACTAAGCTAGTGAGAGGCAAAGGCTTGTGTGAGCATATGGTTGATGACCTTCATGAAGAAAAAGAGGTTATCTTGGTATCACAAGATAACTCATAGATGCACCTCTGCCTCACACTAGTTGGCTCCAAGATATGACATGTTTCTTGATAAGAGGTGAGTTCCCACAAGGTATGGATAGGGTAAAGCTAAGGTATTTTAGACTTAATTCCATACCTTATGCATTGGTTATGGGGTTTTATTCAAAAAGGACCTTAATGGAGTGTTCCTAAGGTGCATAGATGATGACCAAGTGACAAGGCTCTTGGAGCAATTCTATGATGGGCATATAAGAAGACATTTTTCTCTAAGGACTATAATGGCAAAAGTGATGTGAGTTAGTTATTATTATCCCAACCTATTCAAGGATACGTATGCATGGGTGATAAAGTGTAAAAAGTGTGATTTATTTATGGGTAAGCAAAGATTGGCATCCCTTCCTCTCAACCCAATTCAGGGAAAACAACCCTTCATGTAATAGGGGATTTATTTCATAGGAATGATCAACCCTCCATTAAGTTCAAAGCATAGATGGGTACTTACTACAATTGACTACTTTACCAGGTGGGTAGAAGCCATTACATTAAAAGAATCTAATGAAGGTGCAGTCCTAGACTTCTATGACAACATTATGACATGGTTTGGTGTTCCATCCACTATCATTTTTTTTAATGCATTAGCACTCCTTAGTTTGAAAATGAGTCAATGAGCTCTCAAGATGAGCATATACCTTAGCACCTCTTCCAACTATTATCCTCAAGGAAATAGGTTGGATGGGTCAAAAAATAAAAATTTGGTAAGAATCATCAAGAGAACTATGGAAGACAATCAGAGGACATGGTACACAAAGCTAAATACAACCTTGTGGGATGACAAGATGACTCCTAAGGCTAACATTGGAAATTCTCCATATGTCCTAATATATGGAAGAGATGACAAGTTACCCATCTCTCTTGAGATGTCTACATTAGAACTAGCCCATCAATTGGAATTGATGGAAGATGAGCCCATGAATGTGAGACTGGTAGAACTCATGGAGCTTGAAGAAATGAGAGACCTTACAATGAAAACACGAGAGTCACATCAAGCTTAAGTCAAGAAAACCTTTAAAAAGAGAGCCATATAAAGGGACTTCAAGGAAGGGTATCTATTCCTTAAGTGGGATTCTAATAAGGCTAAGCTAGGCAATCATACCAAATTTGACAACTTATGGAATGATCCTTATTTGATCTAGGGATATAAATAACATAACATTTTTTAGATGGCCCAACTAGATGGAAACATACTACCCATCTCATTTAGTGGAATTCATCTAAAGCCTTTCTATTAGAAGAATTTGTAGACATTGTATATATTTTACTTTTGGTATAGTTTTTTCATGTTTTCTTCTAATTTCCTTGTGCACATCCCTTTTTAGTTGTGTGTTTCCCTTCCCTAAGTACCTTGGACATAGTGTTTGTTTTGTTAGTGTTATCCTTATTGATTCAAGGGGAGTTTCTAGATAGGGTCCACCTTGTCAAAGAAAGTAGTGAATCTGTGGCCAATGGATCAGATGAGGCAAATGAGCTAGTTTCTCAAGCAAGCAGGCATGTTTCCCTATGAGTCACTAGAAATGTTGGCCAATTCTTGGCCCACATACCAAGCCTTTGAAGGAGGCTCAATGTGGAAAAGATGAAGGGTCTAATTAAGCTTGCATGGTTTCCCAACCTTCATAGAATCAAGGCTTCATATTTTTAATCAAAAACCTAGAATATCGCATAGACTAAAAAGACTAAGTGCAAAATATATTATGCAACGAAGTCTTTACTTGTTTATTATTTCAAACTTTGTATGGAGACTAAGTGAAAGAAATTGTTTCAAAAAAAAATTCTAAAATAATTTTTGAAAGGTACTATTCAATTTTTCAAAGGAAATGGCACTTAAAAATTCCAAAAAATATCTTTTCTCAGGGAAAAGGGTTCATTTACAAAGTTTTGAAGGGTACTTTCTCTTCATAAAAGTGTATTTTCAGATCCTTGAAGGTATTTTTTCAAAGAAATGGTCTTTTTCAATAAGCTAAAGAGAACTTTTCTTGGCAAAAAAGGGAATTTTCAAATTATTAAATGGTTCACTTTCCATTTTTTAAAGGGCATTTCTTAATGAAAAAAGGTCCAAAAAAGTTAGTCCGAAAAGAATAAGTCCAAGAAAATTGTCCAAGGCAAAGATCCCACAGACTTATTTCTTTCACCAAAAAGTCCCACTACAACTTTCCCAAAGACCTAATTATTTCAATAAAATTGTCTGCATTGCAAAAGTCTAAAAGAATTAGGCCAAAGTCAAAAATACCAAAGGAATTTCTTAAAAGACACATTTCCTTTGGGAAAAATGTTTCAGACTATTTTTTTGAAGGTAGACTTCTTTCAAAACTTTTGTCCTGAAGCAAAAGACCTTTTCAAAAAAGCTAAAGGGTCCATTTCAAAAAATTTGAAGGTTTATTTTCAAAAACGTAAAGGTTTCATTTAAAAAATTCTAAAGGGTAATTTCCCTTCAGAAAAGGACACTTTGCAAAAGGCCAAAGGAAATTGTTCATGGAAAAGTCTGAAGATGTGATTTCCTTCAGACAAAGTGTTTGTGGGAAGGTGTATAAGGAAAGTGTCTAAAGGTTTGATCTAGTGGGAAAGTGTTTGAAGAAAATGACCTAAAAATATTAATGATGTTCACACCAATGTCAATGTTTAAGCTCAGAAAATAGCCATTGGGATTCAAATATCTAATGATAGGCTCACAAATGTCAAATTTGAACCCCTATAAGTAGCCATTTAGATTTGAAAAAACCTGAGACATTTACATAGATGTCAAAGATGGTTCTCATAAAATAGGCCTTTTATACATAATAAAGATCAAAAGAAGCTACACAATATATAGATTTACATCAACATAAATGGATATAGGAAAACCAATGTGTATAGATTGGTTTCCCATCTATAAGAAAGATCTAGTCCAAGTTTCAAAGAAGGATCTGCTATGTGTAATTAATGGAGAGGCCCTCATCATTCAACATGGCTATCATCTTTGACAAATAGTTTCTCAATGTAGAAGCAACATGACTCAATTGAGATTCAAAGATATGGGGATTTCATCCATATACATATAGGACATACAAAGTGAGGGAGCACACCAAGTTTTTAATGCAAGGATAAAATCATTCACACTTGGTAGAGATATGTAGCTACCAATGACATAGCTCTCTATGCTCTAAAAAGGGATACTTGAATGCATTAAGGGCTTGAGGATATTTGCAGTGATCTCAATCGGTTCATCTCATGATCAAGGTAGTTGTATGCTTTGAATGCAAAAGATCTCAAGGACAATAGTGGTAGTTGTAACCATTTATGACACCCCTCTCCATTTTCTCATGCAAGCCCCCTCTTCTCTCATACCTTTCTTCTATATAGAGAGGCTTTTGAGCCAAAAAAAAAGATCCCTCAATTGGTGATAGAGTTACTCTATCAAAATTGCCTTGTAACACTCTCTTGAAGAAATAAGATGAATTTTTTAATTATAGTTTGAAGCCAAGTGTACATTATCGGAGTTTTATTTTTTAAATATATGTCCCTTTTCATCATATATATATATTCTCCATGTATTTTTATTTAATTCTTTTGGTTCCTTTTAGGTTGTGTGAAGTGTCAGACATCAGTGCCTTATTGAAGTGTCATGAGTTTATAGTGTCTCATATAGATTTATTTCCTTATGTCTTTCAAATTATAGGGGTTCCCTTCGACCTTCATACAAAATATTTATGCTTTTTTCCATGAGATAGGATGATATTAGTTTGTGTCTTGATTAAATTCATTAGTATTCATTAAGGCTTCTATGTTGAAAGTGGATCATTTCATATTTGGTGCATCACCATCCTTAGCTTAGATTTCCCTTTCATGTTATCTTTCTCTCCCTTTTCCTTAGTTAGTAGTAGGTTTTAGTGTGGGAAACAAGCCAAAATGAATCATATAAGGATATAGCCTCATTAAAAAACTTAGAGGTTCAACCTCACTATAGGATCCCCACATCTTGACATTGTTCTAATATTGTAGTTGAAAGTGAGAAAGCCTAAAAAAATCTCCCACAAGGGTGAAATTCTAGCCTACAAAAATTGCAATAGAAGATTGATATATGGTTAGATTCTCCTATGTGAGAATATAATATGGTAAAAAATTTAGATCATGTAATTTAGCATAGAAAAATATATATGGGTGTAAAGTTGGTCCCTCAAATAGAAGTGCACTAAGTTTCATCACTTAGCCAAATTTCTAAAGAAGATCTAATGGTTCATGTTTAATTACATAAAATACAAATGACATGAAATGAATCTAAGCGCAAATACATTATTTTTATAACTACAAAAAATATTTGAGTAAGTATTTTGGTGATGGCATGTCTTGCATGTGTGAATATTTCTAGAGGAAATAGTCTTATGGGTTTGTTTAGTATTTTGCCTAGTTTCTATGTTTCAAATTTAAGAACATGCAAGTGAGCAAGGTAAATATATATCTATGCAAATTTTTCCTTCTAGGTAGATTGTAATAGTCCCTATACTTAGTCATTTTTACACAATGTTAAATATTAGGACCAGATGGAGATTTAATAGTTTGTGGGAATTCCTACATCTAGATCTACGATGCATAGTAAGTCAAATGGGTCAAAGTGTTCAATGCTTAAACTGGGTAAAGACTAAGATACTTATAGAATATAGATGGAGAATTTTTATTCCAAGATGTCAAGATGAAGTGAGATGGTGACATGTGTTCAAATTTTAATGTAAAGCTAAGGTAAATATCAGGCTTATTCTAATATCTAACGGTGAGTGAGTGTTCATACAAATAGAGATTAGTGATACATATTAAACTCAAGAGGTCAAAGTGATAAAGGTTTAACAAGGTAAAAATTGAGATCCTTAAAATAATATTAATTTTTCATAATTTATCTAAGAAGTGAGGACGCAAGATGCTAGCATAGTGTCTAAGGTTTAATTGTGACCATTGGCATTTAAAAATTAACAAAGGAAAAACTAGTAGTCAATGTTTATGCCATAAATTTTGATTCAATATGACTTTGAAGATGAAGTGAAAATAAAACTTTAAGAGGAATCCATAGAACATCAAAAAAAATGTTATTAGGAGGTCTAAATGTATGTATAGATAGAGATATTGAACTCCAAAGTTGGCTATGTTCTATAAGTGACCCAATAGGCTAATTCGATCTTGTTTTGTCATTGTTTGGATGTATCATGATGATTTAACTATTGGAATGTGTTGTAGACTTCTTATGGATGATCTATGTGGTATTTATAAGCTTGACCAATTGATATACAATATAAACAAAGCTTAATAATTTGACTATGTGTTCATTCATAGTGTCCTTTTGAATAAGGCTAATATTTGAGTTGATTGAGCTTTCACAAAAGAGTGAAATGATGATCGTAAGCATTTGAGAACGTCAAAGGAGTTATGTAGAGTGGACCTATGCATTTAAAATTGGTTTTGTATTATTATTTTTTTGGTGAAGTGATAAATGGGTGAATAGGTCTCCATGAGACCTATAAGGGATACAAAGGCCTAATTGAAATGTTTAGTTGATTAAGGGTGACCCATGGGTGATATGGATGACTTATTTGGATGGTGTTAAGTTGTGTATCAATGTGATATATGAATTAAGGGTTAAGGCATGCCTATTATTTGACTAATATGGTGATGATCATGAATGCTCTATAAATAGTCAAAACAAATGTGATGGTTTTTAGACTTCTGAGAGGATTTGGTGAGCAAAGAAAGTGTTGGTATGCAAGAAATAAGAGAGGATGTATGCCTACTGGATGGGTTAATGAGTAGAGAAGTTTTAGGACTATGTATATGACCTATAGGTCATGTCTTTTATGTCATAATAGTGCTCTTCTACGTTGATGATGAGTGAAGAGGTATAGGGTGATCAAAAAGGATGTTTTGGATGCTTTGAGTGTGAGCAAAGGATAGATGTTATTTATGTGAGCTTGGTGTATGATTTGAGAGATATATTAGAGTTTTCAATATGTGTATAATCATTTATTCATGTTATTGATGTGGTGATAGAGTTGTTTATGAGGAGTGAAGAGTAATATAAAAGGTGTCTTTAGATGTATTGAGTGTGTAGAGTTGAAGAGAGCTGATATACTTTTTATCTCCTCAGATTGGAAGGTAATAAATATTTAGTAGATGTTATATTCATAGGTGCTGTTTTTTCTATTCAAAATATAGTTATTGTTATCCTCCTTTTAAGTTGAAAATTTATAAAAATCTATTTATTGTCATTGCTCAGCTAGATAGGTGTTGTAGCACCTTGTGGGATTATAGTATGACTAAATAAGGGATAGTAGTTTCTTGATTAGTTTTAGATGGTATAAATTGGTTCTTTTTAGTATAGGATAGTATTCTAATTGTAGTTTCCAATGGGTTTTCTCATTTAAGAGGGTTTCCCACATATGTCATGTGCAATGTGCTTGATCTTGCATTGTCTCTCTTGTTCATTGCTATGAATGGTATGTATGCTTCATGAAATGCTTGTGGTAATTGATTAAGAGTTTGAAAGGATTGAAATTTAATTTGGATTATCTTGGCTCACTAATTCAACCCCCCTCTTAGTGATTACACCTCTAAGAATTGATATCAAAGCAGGTCCTTTGGCAGAGGCTTGATAGATTGAATGTGATCCAAGGTACAATATGGATAGTCATCAAGGAGGTTTCTATACTAATCAATCTTCGATGTTCAATGGATCCAATTATTCTTTTTGGAGTGCAAAGATGAGGACCTAAATCATGTACCTAGTTTTTTACATATGGAAATCTATTATGGATGGTTATTCTACAACTAATATTCTTCCATCTAGTGTTGCAGATAAGAAGTTATTTGAGAAATTTTTTAAGGTAATGAATGCTATCACTTGTGGTATTTCAGAGACTAAATAAACCAAGATAATCCATTGTACATCTACTAAGGAAATTTGTGTTAAATTGAAAACTATTTATGAAGGAGACTCAATATTTAAGTTGGAAAAGTTACAGACTCACCAAAGATAATGTGAGAATCTCAAGATGAAGAAGATTATGTGGCATCTTTTCTATAAAGAGTTGATGAGATTATGAACATCATCAAAGGTCTTAGAGAGAAAATTAAATAGGTTACTATAGTTCAAAATGTATTACTGTATCTTTCTATCAAGTTTGATTCAAAAATATCTATTATAGAAGAAAGTCATGATACTACTAAGTTGAAGATGGATGAATTGCATGGCATCCTTACTGCCTATGAGATGAGAATAAATGATGAGATACCACTAAAGAAGGAAAAAACATTCAAGATAGATATTAATCCTAAGAATAAGTTATAAGGTAAGTAACCCAAAGAGGATAACATTTTTGACATTGATGAGGATGAATTAATTGCTTTGTTTACAAGGAAATTGAAAATAGGTTTAGGTAAGTATAAAGGTAAACTACCCTTCAAATGCTTCAATTGTGGAGAGATAGGAAATTTTTCTATAAATTTCCCTTATAAGCATGATGATGAATAATATGGTGAAGACCAATATGAAGATAAAAAAACATATAAGAAGAAAGGATTCAAAAAGTATAACAACAAGAATAAGTCCTTCAAGAACAAGAAGAGTCTTTACACCAATAAAGATTACAACTCATCAGATGAGAGTGAAGATAGTGAATTAGAGTATGATTATGAAGATGATGGTCCTATTGAAAATGAATCCCTTTTCATGGCTAAGGAAGGAAGTTTCTCATATCAAAAGGGGTCTACTTGGATGATTCAGATGTTGATAGAGATGAGGTGGACTATGAGATTGAATTGATGAATGACCTTGAAGAACTAAAGATTGAGAAGAATATTAACAAGAAGATGAAGTCACAAATCAATGAATATGAGTAATAATTTAGTGTGTATGAATAAATAATGAATGAAGACACCAATGAGTATGAAGATATTGTCAAGCATCTCAATTGACAATTTGAAATATTGTCTACAAGCTTGAAATATAAATAAGAAGGTATGTAATTGAAAATGAGTTATTAAAATCTAATTTAGAGAAGACATATAGTAAGGTAAAGTCATTCATGAGATTTTAAAAGATCTCAAGTGATCTAGAAAATATTCTATATGATCAAAAGAATGCAAGTGATAGAACTAGTCTTGGATACAAAGAAGAACTAGAGAATGTAACTCAAGACAAGATGAAGACTAATGTGAACTAAAATAATAAAAAATTGAAGACAAATCATTAGAAAAAGAATGAAGGTGATGGTAGACTGAAGACAAATCAGATTAGAAAACTATATGTCATGAGTTATTCAATTTTTAATGGTTACTATTACACATATAATCAATTTGGGCATAGATCTAGAGAATGAAAGAGACTTATTAGAAATTAGTTTACATGGAACAATGATAGGGGTCATCAGTAAAAAGGTGTGAATAAATTCAAGTGATTTAACTATCTTGATGAGGGACACTTTGCTAAGTAGTATCCAAATAAGGTAAGATAAGGTGAGTATTACTCAAAAGAAAGAGTATGTTTCAATTGTTATGACATATGACACATTGCAATATTTTGTCCATATTAGGTAAGGCAAGTTGATTTCACTTAAAAAATAATGGTTTGCTATAACTATGAGAATATTGGTCACATTTCTATATTCTACAAGCTAAGGTCATCAAGTCAAAATGAGTTAAATCATGCTTCTAGAGTGCAAAGAAGAATGAAAGTTAACTCATGGAAACTGAAGGTGGTAATTATGATTCATGATGGGTGTATTGATCTAAGTAACCTTTTTTCTATGGTGGAGAATGCTATATAAGTTAAAGAGTGTCAAGAGCTCTCATTGTCTACTCATGTTATGGATAAAAAGATTGGGCTCAAATAGAGGTCTAAGGTACTGGTTGAGGCTATTTCTAAGGTGATTATGGATCCAAGTGAACATATTATTATTGTTGAGTATCTTTCATGCAAAAAACATTAGTTGTTAGTGCCTAGTGATGAGGTTTTGAACTATAAGGAAGATTCTTTAGATGAAAAGGTATGTCATGAATCTTTGTTGTCTCCATGTATTGTCAATTCAATCTTAGAAGATAAGGAGAATGTTGTAGTGGTTAAGCATGTTGCTTTTATTAAGCCTAAGAAGAATAAGAACTAAAAGTATCAGATGATAAATGAAGAGAAGGAATATGAGGAGTTGTGGGAAGCTCTTAGTTTCACACTATTATAGGACACTGTGAAGTAGGGTGTCTTTGTCTATGCTTCTTAAGAGACTTCTTTCAGTGGAAAAGCAAGTGTTGTTATGTATATAGTGTTTACATGGTTTGAATGGGTATTTCTAGGTGGGATAATGAGATTGATGTAACTCCAAGAAGAGTTTTATTATTATAAAGGTTTTTGTACTTCTTTATGATGTGTTCCAAGTATTTTTGTGTCTTGATGATCTTTTTTGTGCCAATTGAATATTTTTGAGTGCTCTCAGTTTTCTTAGTTTTGGCTTAAGGTCAAGAAGGACTAAAATGGGTTATAGGAAGTCAAATTTCCCAAAGTTATGAAGGCTCAATTATTGGTCTATAAGTGTGTGATGGTTGTCTCTAGGTGTACAAGAAGTTTTATAGGAGGGCATTAACCAGAAGGAGGTTTGTTGACCTTGTTTATTTTGAGAATCTAGGGTTTTGGGATTAACTATAAAAGTTGTTTTATTTATAATTTAATATATAAGGATTATTAATATATTTAATGGGTCAAATGGGTTATCAAAAAAAGCTTAATATATATATGAAGGTTTGTGGATTTCAATTTATTCAAGTTTTTGTCAAGATGGAGGTATAATTAACTAGTAGGTTTGTGAAGTAAGTATGTTGTAGAGGATGATATAGGTAATTAAAATTGGTTTTATTTATGGTGAATATGAGAGTGACATAAATAAGAATTTTCAAGTCTTGAACGTGCATATAATGAAAGTTGTTGGCTCTACAAGTTCTAGGTAGGGTTACAAGGAGTTTAGACAGGCCTAGTAATGAAGATGTGATGTTTTTGTTCAATTTATCCAAAACATCAAGGAATGAGTGTTTTAAGTAGAGTTATTAGTTTGGTTGAGATCATGTTTCCTATTTGGTAAGTGGCATTTATGTTGGTGGTCTCTAAGGTGGCTTGAGAGAAGAGGATAGTAATCTTGTGTGGTGATTCTTCATGGTGTATGAAGATCTAAAGATTCTCAAGATATGCAATAGATTAGATATATTAGGGGGATTCCCTCTAAAATTTTTATTATTTATTTTCATAATATTTCAATGTTTTGTCTGTTCTTTCTTGGCTTTTAATACTTGGTTGAATAAGTGTGTTAGTATGTAGCAAGAAGATGTTATCAAGGCAAGAAGAGGTAGCATCAAGGTAAGGGGTAGTCTGTACTATCTTTATAAGATAATATTCTACTATTGGTAGTATTTTTAGGTCCTCAGGATAAATTGGTGCCCATTTTTTCATTGTGTCAATCTAAGATAAAGTTCTTATTATGGGAGTGCTTGAAGAGAGAGAAGCAAGGTGAGTTGTATATTGATATATGATGATTGTTGACATCAATGACAAAGGGGAATATTGTTTTAAATTTTTAAATGATGTCATGGTGATGTCATATAGGTGTCCAAGTGAGTCGATGAAGTGCCTTGATAGTCTAAGTGATAATGACAAAGTGTGAAATGTGCTTGTCCTATTATGCTTAAAGTAGGCTTGGTTGATCTTCAGTTTTGGCATGGGTAGAGATGTTTATGAATGAGTATGATGAGTTGAGGATGTGTAAGGGTTCATATAATAGGTCAAGGATGATTTTATTTCTTCTGTTCATGAGTTGAATTCATCTGGTTCTTCATTATGCTCATCTAGGCATAATTGGCTTTGTGATAGATAAATCTAAGGAGGCATTTTACTGTCATTAATTATCACACATGTGAGGGTTATAGGAGTACATTGATATATGTTTGGAATATAATATGTGGTGATATAATATGGTCCAAATTTCAAATCATTTAATTTATCACCATAAAAGATATGTGGGTGGAAAGTTGGTCCCATAGATAGAAGTGTACTAAGTTTCAACACTTAACCAAATTTGTAAAGAAAATCTATAGGTTTGTGTTTCATCACATCAAAGAAAAATGATATGAAATTAATTTAATATCAGATAAATTATATTTTAATTAAAATAAATATCCTATTAATTTTTTTAGTGATGTAATATCTCACACATGTGAACATTTTAGGAGGAAATGGTCATATGGGTTTGTTCTATATTTTGCCTAGTTTTTATGGTTTAAATTTGAAAACATGTGAGTGAGAAAGGTAAAAGATACATATATGAAAATTTTTCATTCTAGATAGATTTAAATTTTCCCCATACTTATTCATTTTTACATGACATAAAATATCAGGACCAGATGGAGATGCAACAGTTCGTAGGAGTTTGTATATCTAGATCTACAGTGCATAATAAGTCAAATGGATCAAAGTGTTTGATGCTTAAACTCGGTAAAGATCAAGATAATTATAGAAGATTTATGGAGAATATTATTGTAAGATGTTATGATGTAGTGATATGGTGACAAGTGTTTGAAGTTTAATGTAAATCTAAGGTAAAGATCAGGCTTCTTATAAGATCAAACAATGAGTAGGTGTTTCTATAATAAAGATCAATGGTGCATATTAAAGTCAATAGGTTAAAAAAATATAGGTTTAACAAGATAAAGGTTGAGATCCTTAAAATAATATATATAGTACATGATTAATATATGTATCAAGGACACAAGATGATAGCATAGTGTGCAAGGTTTAACTGTGACCATTGGCATTTGAAAATTAATGAAGTAAATACTAGTGGTCAGTGTTTGTGCCATAACATTTGATTCAAGATGAATTTAAATATGAAGTAAAACTAAAATTTGAATATGAATCCATGGTGCATCTAGATAATGTGATTATGAGGTCTAGATATATGTATACATAAATATATTAATCTCTAAAGTTGACTATGTGATTGATTGTGTTCTGCAAATGACATGAGAAGGTTGTTTGGGCTTGTTTTGAGTTATTTGGATGTCTCATGATGAATTATGTATTGTAAAGTATTTTATAATACTTATGTATTATCTATGTGGTATTTAGAAGATTTACCAATTGATATATAATATGAAAAAATATTAATAAGTTGACTGTGCACTTGTTCATGGTGTCCTTTTGAATAAGGGTAATGTTTTAGTTGATTGAGCTTGCAAAAAAGAGTTTAATAATGACTATAAACATTTGAGAATGTCAAAGGAGTCATGTGGAGTGGAAATATGCATTTTAATATGGTTTTTTTTGTTATTATTTGTGATTAATGAAGTGCTAAATGGGTTAATAGGTCTCCATGAGACCTATAAGGGCTACAAGGGCTTAATTGAAAGGTATAGCTATTTAAGGGTGACCCATGGGTGCTATGGCTAACCTATGTGGATGGTATTGAGTTGTGTCTTGATGTGATATATGCCTTAAGGTTTAAGGCATTCCTATTAGTTGACTAAGATGGTGATGATCATGAATGCTCTATAAATAGTGAAACCAAATGTGATGGTTTCTAGACTTGTGAGAGGCTTTAGTGAGCATAGATAGTGTTGGTGTGTAGGAAAAAAGAGAGGGTGTGTGCCTAATGGATGAAGTAATAAATAGAGTAGTTCTAGGACTATGTGTAGGACCTATAGGTCATGTTAATGATGTCACTATAGTGGTCTTTCAAGTTAAGGATGAGCAAAGAGGTCTAGGGTGATCCAAAAGGATGTTTTGGATGCTTTGAGTGTGAACAAAGGATATATGCTATGTATTTGAGATTGGTGGTTTATTTGAGAAATAGATCAGAATGTGGACAATGAGTATAACCATTTAGTCATGTTATTGATATGGTGATATAATTGGTGTTAAGGAGTGAAGAGTGATCCAAAAGGTGGATTTGGATGCATTGAGTGTGTAGAGTTGACGAGAGTTGATATACTTTATATCTACTCTAGATTGGTAGGTAATCAATATTCAAGAATTTTTTTGTTCATAGGTTTTATTTTAGATACTCAACATCTAAGGGTTTATAGCCTCTTTACAAGGTAAAACTTGTTAAAATTCTAGTAGTTATGGTTGATCAACTAGACATGTGTTGTAGCACCTTGAGGGATTATAGTTTAACTAAATAAGGGATAGTAGTTCCTTGATCAATTATATTTGGTCTAAATTAGTTTTTGATATTATAGAATAATAGTCTAATTGTAGGTTCCAATGGGTTTTCTCCCCCAAGAGGGTTTCCTACATATGTCATGTGTTATGTGTTTTATCTTGCATTATCTCTCTTGTTCATTGTTATGAATGATATATATGCTTCATGAAATTCTTATGATAACTAATTAAGAGTTTGAAAGGATTGATATTGAATTTGGATTATCTAGGCTCACTGAGTCACCCCACCTCTCAGTGATTGTACCTCTAACACTAAGACCCTCATAATTAATTTTAGGCATTATGACATTAGTCATACATATAGAAGAATAATTAAGTTCAATTTATTTTTCAAAATAAGAAATGGGGTACTAAAAATAGGCATAACAAGTTAGGGACAAAGCCACAGGTAAAATGAAACAAACATGTTCATGACAACTTAAGACAAATCAAAATTGAATCGATATTGCAATTTTCTTTAGATATTTATTTAAGTCCATTAGATGGATTAAATCAAGAAAATAAATTTTATAAAATTTAAAAATTTCATTATGAATCATTGAACTTTATAATTTAAGAAATGAATAAAGAAACAATAATAGTTCACATAATATTTTTGAGTAAAATTGTGATTAGATTATTTGAGTGGCAAATCTATTATCTTTACAACAACCTTTCATTTCATTTATTTGATTAATAAGTGGGATGGCCAAGAGAAAATAGTTGGGACAACCCCAATGAGGGATAAAAATTTAAAACAAACAACATCAAACCTAAGCTAATAAATAAGGAACAAGAAATAAAAATAGAAAATAATAAATAATAAACCTAAGATAATAAACAATGAATAAGAAAGAAAAATATAAAGAAAATGGGAAGTTATTTATAGGGGTTTCCAACCCACTCAAGCCTAGAAGCTTGAGATATTTTCCATTGATAGGAAATAGAACATCCTCACTAGTAAGACACCTTAGGCAAAATGCATTCTTGCCCAAGATTTCATATATTTGGTAGGGACTGAGCCATAATGCACCAAACTTTCCATGTTTCCCCTTTTGTTCATGAGCCATATACCATAAGAGGACTAGATTTGAGATCCTAAAAGCTGCCACTTTAGCCCCTTTATCAAACCAGTGTTTGACTACCTCTTGATGTCTATTGAAGTGTAGCAAGGCTACATCTCATTTTTCTTATAACTACATAAGGTTCAAGAGGTATACCTTTATTGGATCATTAGTTTCTAGGTATTATTTAATAAACAAATAGGTATGGATCTTTAGATTGGTTAAGAAGAGAAGATCTTAACCATATATTAGATGATAGGGGAGGTCCCTAAATAATAATTTATCCTAGTTTTATTTGACCATAAAGTAAATTTAATCATATTATGGAAATCCCTTTGGTTTTTTCCTAAAAATTTCTTAATTAAATTCAAAAAATTGTTATTTATTGATTCAAAAAACTCACTACCTTATGGTTAATGATTTGGATAAAATTTAAGAGTCTCTTGATTATCATAAGCCCATTATAGGAATTAAAAGGAAGAGAAAGCAAGGCCATTATCACATACTATTATAGTGGTCATACCAAATCTTGTACTAATGTGCTCTTCCAAGAATGAAATTGCTACATATATGGTGTGATTTCAAAATGTTTGGGCTTCAACCCAATAAGTATAGTAATTTATCACTGTAAGGATGAACTTATGTATAGTATAAGAATTAGCATTAATGGCCCCCAAAAAGTTTAATCCCCATTTAGAAAAGGGTTAGGTCTTAATCACTAATAATAGTGGTATAGCTAGGGTTCATTCATGGGGTGAAATAACTTGATAGGTGTGGAAATTCCTCACATGTAGATGTGCACACTTGAAAATATGTGGCCAATAGTAGCTTGCCTAAAGTATTTGATGAGAGGTATTTCCTAAATCATTCCTAGTTTCATATTTGTCATGGAAATCTCTAATTACTACAATTGATTCTTGTTTATTCAGGCATATAAAATGTATGCCTTCATGGTTTCTTCTATATAGAACACTAGCTTTGATCATGATATGACTATTTATTAAGTGTAGTGCCATATTTTGTGTGGAGTTGAGGTGATTTGGGCACTCATTATTCAATAGATAAATGACTATATCCATTTACCAATCATCATATGGAATGTCATGAAATAAGTAATATTAAAAAATGATTTGGGATCTACCTCAGTGATGGTTTTATAGAGTCTTTTCCATCAAATAATATTCATTGACTATAGCTCTAGGTATAACTCCTTGAGTATGGGAATCCATTAACCACACCTTTCTACCAAATAATTATAAATTAATAGGGCCTTCATGGATGAATTGGGTACCAAAACAAATATCATATTGTTTAGAATGTAATGCATGAACTTTTTAATAGCCTTGATCGAAGCAAAAGGCTTATTTATCAAGTGTGGAATATCTAAATTAAACATTCCTAAGTAGGTTGATCATGAAAGACATTGACCTTTCATATACCAAATCTATCTTTTGTATTAACATGACATCCATAGAATTCTCTTAGCTAAATGAGTAATGGTATAAGGGGTGAGTTTCATTTGGGATGATGAGTATGGGTGCATTCATAATAGTAGAATGATTTAGTTGAAGAGAAAATTTACTTTAGTATTCCAATTAACATTGGAATCCTTATTCAACATGATATTAATTTTTTTTATTATCTCACCAAAATCAAAGATAATTTTTCATATGAAGTTGATTTATTTAAGAAACTATTTAATTATTTATTAGTGTCAGGCTATGGTATTTTCAATATCACCTCCGCTCTATCAAGATCCATAGATATTCCCCTCTCAGAGATAAAATGGCATATTATTTTACCTTTAATAACATTGAATATATATTTCTTGGGATTTAATAAAATACCATGGTTTATATATCTCTACAACACTTTCTTTAGATCCTTTATATGATATGATCTTCTCTTGGAGAAGACTATAAGATTATACATATACAAAACTATGAAATTTCCCATTAATTAATTGAATATAATATTCATATCCATTTAAAAGGTGGATTTTTCATTATCCAATCCAAAAGGCATCATTTTATGTATGTAGGTGCCCCATTTGGTAGTGAAAGTCATCTTGATTCTATCTTCATGATCGATTACCACTTGATTATATCCTAAATACCCATCAAGGAAGGACATCATTTGGGAACCATTTAAAATTTTCAACACTACATCTAATGAAAGAAAATGGTAGTTATCCTTTTTAGCATCTTTATTGAGGTTATGAAATTCAACACACAATTTGATTTCTCCATTCATTTTCCTCACTGGTATCAGGGTTGCTACCCATGTAGAATGTCTTACCAAGAATACGATATTTGATTCCCATAGTTGTGGTAACTATTTAAAAATTAGGGGCACTAATTAAATATTTTTAGGCCTTTGTCTTAGCCTAAATATCTTAAGTCTAGGCTTGAGGGGAATAGTTTGTGTTAAAATGGAAGTGTTGAAGATCCTAAGTTCCTCATAAGTCCATAAAATCACATCCCTAAATTCCTTGAGAGTTTTAGAAAAACCTTGATTCTCTTCTAGGGTAAAAGTGGTTCCTAAAAGCATATTGTTGACTTCATTTTTACCACCTAGGTTTCATTAATCATGTTACATACCTTTGACTGGGGTGTACTCATCATTCTCCTAATAGTCCATATCAAATAACCTTTTTAAGTGAGATCATTCATTTCGGTATGCTATTTACTTTTAAGTTATTAATCTCATCCTCATCTAATAAGAAGTATTATCAACCATCCTCATCAATGATTTGATATTTTAACACTTTAGTATTGGTTATGAGTTCTAGTATATGTTGGTCATCATTGAAGACTTGGAGATAATTAGTGTCATTCAAGACTGAAGGGGTATACAAAAGCTTTATTGAGAATATTATCATTATTGAATGGGTAATGGGTTCCAAGGTACTTGAATTAGTAGCCAATGAATCTAATATATAATGTTTATATATAGGTAAGGTTTGAATGTCGAAGGCATCAAAGTCTTCAATTAGGATTCAAACTCTAGTGTAATACCTAAACAATCATTTATCATTACAAGAATATTGATTTCTCACCTATCTAACTACCAATTCAGAGTCACCCAATACTTTGATATTATTTAATATCATTCTAAGGGAAAATAGGATACCATGGACCAATGCTTTATATTTTACCACATTATTAATTAAAGTGAACTCTAAATAGTAGGCTACTAGATAAGACTTCCCTCTTGGATTAATCAATTCTACCTTGACACTGTACCCATTTTTAGACTTTAAACCATCAAATTTCAATGTTTACAAGTCTAATACTATTATTTATGGAGGGGTAGTGTTTCTAAAAAATTTACCTCCTAATGAATAGTCAACTTCAAACCATCATCCCTAGTTGTGATATGGATTTGATTTACTTGTGAAAAACACAAATGTTCTTAATTTCTATTTGATTCATCACATCCCAAGATATCACATATGAGAGAGATATCTAGGAATGACACTAACTCAAGTGATTCATAAAAGTGTTATTCATATAACGTATCCAAATATTTCATCTCTAGCCTTGGCTTCACATTGAGCATGTTAATTGAGAGGGAATTGTGCATTCTTTCCTATTTATTTAATAAATACACTCCCATTTTAGATTCTTCATAGAATATCTCATTTGTTTTATTATAGTTAGTAAACATATGAACCACCTTAGATTCTCATTATATCCTATTTTTATTGGGATAACCATACTAAGGTAGTCACATGTGGATCAAATCAATTTTCATGTAGCCATTTAGATTCCTTGACTAGTCTCAACTCAACAACACATTGTAAGCATCTAGCATATCCACCACTTGGATATTGATGATTTTTTAAATAAATCCAATTATATGTAGAAATTTTTCAACTATCCAAATACCTTTACCTCTATTTTATTTATTTTGAAAATCTTTTAGTTTGACTTCACCAGTGGTAGGCCCAATTATTAGTAAATGGTCTAAGGCATGGCATTCCTTGAGGCACTTGAATCAACCAAATAGTTATATAAGTTTTTTACAAATATCTCGACTATTAAGAGGAAAGGAGTTTTAGTCTCCTCCCTATAGAGAAAAACAAGTGTGTGAGAAACACTAGTGGATTTTTCCTTTTATCACCTAAAAACTCCTTCAAAAGAAATTGCATTTGATTTGAAATATGAAGAAATTCAATCATAGTTATATTGGATTTAATTTTATTAATATCTTTGATAGTATCATAACTAAATTTGGTTTCTTATTATCTGGGGTATATGTAGTAGCATTTATGGGTGGATAAGATCTTGGGGGCCCTTTACGTGGAGCTATATTATTACCTGAATTTACATTAGGTGGAACCTAAGTGTTATTTTAGGGAGTAGAGGTTGTCAACTAGTTAGTCAATTTACTCCTAAGTTGGTAATTGTTCCCTCTCTAAAACTATCTAAAATTATGGATCTCCTCTAAGTTGTCTTCAGGATCATTTTTATCTTCAAATGGAGAATTTTAATTCTCTAATACAAAAGTCATTCCTAGGTTCAATCCTTCTTAGTTTTGATTATGATTAGGAGTAGGCACAATCTTCATATTATTGACCTCCTTTTAAAATATTTTTGAGGTAGCTATGAATTCTATGTAGTTAGTTTTTACATGCTCTATAATATTATGTAATCTTCACCAAATGTTTAAGGATAGGTCCATGAAATTCATAGAATGTGGAGCATTGTTACTTTCATTGTCACCATCAAAGGGGGCTAGGCACATTTCCATTATTAGGCTAAGAATTCAATTTCCTATTGGGTCTTTGGAAATTGAAATTCCTACCTTGAAATTAGTTATTAGTATTAGTATTATGATTAGAATTATAAGTTACATACATAGGTTGGTCATGCCATTGAATAGATTTTTAAATAGCTATCTCATATTCCTCACTTCAAGATCTATGTTATCACTAGGTTAGTTTGATATTTGAGATTATAGGCTAGTAGTAGGTGCTTGGGTGTGATAATTACTAGTAGGTGCTTAATGACTCAATTAAGATGGAATTTATTTATGAGCACTATTATAAATGACATACCCACTTGTGCCTAACATAATAACAACTCTATTATATGCCATAGGGAATAACTACTGGTTGTTCAATTGGGGGACTACATTATTTGGAGGCATGCAAGGGCAACCATTATGTAGGTTATTCATTAGAGTAAAATTGTAAATTATATTATGGATCACATATAGGGCTCCTAGGATGGGATTCATTAAAGGTGTATGATGATATAGGTCTTGGTTAATCTTTAGTATTTGGTTGCATGCACCTAGTTGACCCAATCAAGGAAAATGAATAAATCCATAGCCTTTTGGCACCATTTATTTCTCAATGTTAACATATTTTTTATAAGACAAATATAATTATGTTAGGGTGATTGGGGTTATCTTAAGAAACATAGAAGTCATCAAATCTAGATCCATAAGTTAGGTTTATATGGAATCTCCTTCAGTGTGAGAGTAAGGATCCTTCATATGTTGGTATAGCTTGTGGAATTGAGTGTTGAAAATACTCATATGATTATTTTATTTCCTCTTGATAACTACAAATTGATGATATAGGAATACATAGTTAATACAAATTTTAGAGTGGTTAACAAGTATGATTTGTAACCCAACCTAAATAGTAATAGACCCATTGGGTAATCCAAGATACCAAACACACATTGCTTCCCATAAGGAGTAGGGAAATAACCTATAAAAAATGTCCTCATGTTGGACCTGGGTTATAATTAAGGCATATTTAAATTCTTGAGTATGTTATTCTACTATTTGTATACCTTCCATAATGAACTTGGGATAGGACTTCTTTAGATTTTTAGGTAAATCATGAGCCATGTGTGGGATGACCAAAGGATAATAACCTCCTGGAATAAACAAGGCCATGTTGGCCATTGGGAAAGACTAGGTGATTATAAAAAAGTTAACAAAATGGATAGACTTAACTTTGGGTGAAATATTAGTTGATTGGATGGGGTTGAATCTTCCTTTCCCTTTTTTTATCTCTTTGTTTTGGTTTTCTATGGTTAGGGAATTATAAGAGATCCAAGTTATCCCTAGAATATTTTGATTTGGTGTTAATACTTCTACTCTCCAGATTAAATGAATGTTTATCTTAGTGGGATAAAAGGCTTATGAAATGCCTTATCTCTAGATTTTGACTAATGAATTCAGATCATGGTTCAGACCCTCCTTTTAGTATTAAAAACATGTTGATGTGCATTTTGACATAGCCAAAAATTAAGTAGAATTTTTTTATCCCTATCCTCTCCTAAAAATAAGAAGATCTCATGAATAAAATACCTCCTCAAGGTCTAAATGTACTAGGTCTTAGCATATTGGTTTTCACTTAGTTGGTTGATGTGAACTATTCCATGTTAGGGGCCTATGTTAATGATTTGAGGAATAACTAACTCTAATCAAGGAATTTAAAATATACCGTGCACTTCACTTGGAATAAGTTTGTAGGTTTTAGCCTTTAATAAAAAATTAGGCTTTTAAGATCTACCTTTTAACATAATCTGACTTCCCTCATTAGTTTACCATGCTCGTGAATGCAACAATGCAATAATGGTGATAAAAAATTGATATATAAAGAAAATAAATCAAGATAAATCATTAAATTCAAATTATTATGTTCCTAAATTAATTTTATTATAAAGAAAGAGAAAAATATTAGGGATAAAGATATAATTTGCCTTCTACAAACATAGATGAACCTAGATTTATCTAATTGGGTAAATCCCATGAAACTAATTTTCAATTGAGGTAGACTTAACAAAACAAACTAAAGATGGTTCTAGAGTTTGGGGGAATGACTATAAGAAATAAGGACATAAATACCATTAAAAATCATAGAGAATGTCCACATGTAATTAACAGTCTTCTAATTATTAGGATTCTTCCTTTTGTTTAACAATATCCTAGAATTGATACAATATTCAAAGATTCTAAAAATAACTATGTAACAACAATGTTAAAATAGGAAAAGGGAAGATGTTATCCTAAAAGTAAATAAAATTTTGGTTTTATACATCCCCTTTCATAGTCCACAAAGATCCAACCTTTATTATAACACATGAGCTAACCTTAAATAGGCATGTAGTCCTAAGAAGCTCAAAATGAAGTTCAAATTCAAATTCACCCACTCATGGGGAAGTTGTAGTGATAATCAGCATGGCATGACCACTTGAGGTCCATTAGGGGTGAATCCCATTGTAATGCATCTTGGAAAAATTAGAGACCATGCTAGACTAAATCAATAATTAATGACAACAAGGTAATGTGGTTGAGATTACATTAGGATAGTCAGTCACCCACATCTTGTGTAGTTAGAGACATACCTATTTAAGGCATATATTATGTCTTTCATTCTTCATGACTAAACTTGATGCATATGTCGTGTTAAAAATTTCCATCTTATTCATGATTTAGTTGGACTATAATTTGATTCTTCAAATTAAATTAGATACACAATCCATTATCGACCTCTTAACTATTTTAATAGCCAGATGAACTATCAAATTTAAATTAGTTCTTTAATAAATATTTTATGATTCTACCATCACCAGAGATTGATGGGTCCTACTAATTGTTTATATCATAATGAAGCAAGATTTCACCGCGTGCCATTATCTCACTTACCCATTATTTTGACACACTATTGGGTTTGGATGGACTACATTAGGGTTGTGGAATAATGGGATTTCACTATGTGACATCATCCCACTCACCTGATCAACCAAGGCTTATTGAAATCACTACCCATGTATAAATAGTTTTGGGATGTTGAGTCACTAGGATTACAACATGTGGAAGCATCTCCGTCTCTAATTGCCTTGAGATTTACTAAAATCACTATCTACAAATAATTTTTCTAATTATTTTGAATAAGAAAAAAAGTGTCACATGGATCTAAGATGAATTCAAAGAATTAGCTTTGTCGAAAGCCTTTTTCTAAGGAGTCCAAATCATTGATAATTAAAAATTCTTACCACATGGACCTTGGAAATGCTGAACACCTACAAGTAAAAGAGAAAAAATCTTAATCAACAAATTTTGAATTTAAAAAGTAAAGGATAAGTAAATTTAAAATAAAATGGATAAGCCCTATTGAAATTTAATAAAGATGCACAAAAACTTAGAAAAATAAATCCATTCAAATGTAACTTTTTTGTTCACTTTAATGAAATTAACTAAGGCAAAAGATGAGACAAATGAAACTTGTATCCAATTTAAATAAAATTCAAGTAAGAATGGACTAAATTTGTTAGGTTGTGGAGCTAAAATATTCACTAATGCAAACAGAGGAGGAGGTTGTAGAGAAGTTGCTAAGTGTCACAGACACCGGTGTCGATCAGGCCAACTGACGTCGATAGGATTAGATAGGAAGATCAACTGACGTCAATTAGGGATCGGTTAGCATCAGTCACCTCCAGGCAGACAGGGAGCGACGTTGGTCACCTGTGCAGTTCAGAACTATAAGTTTTATGGGTAGTTAGTTAACAAACCAAGTTTTTGCATGTCAAGAGCCAATTTTGGACTAGAAGCTGTGGATCTAATTATTGTAATTAGATGTCTAATTATTGTTTGCATGAGATCTATTTAAGAGACTCATAGGCTGTATTGTAAAGTGTTCTAGTTTGAGTTGAGTAAAGTTAGCTCCTTTTGTGTGTGAGGTGAGCAAGGGTGTTCCTCCTAGTTCCACAGTAGTACCAAGTGTGGGTGTTGGTTTTGGAGAATCAGAAGGGTTCTTCAGGTGTGTAGGATCTTGGTCAGCAGGTGTGCATGGCTACATTAGGAGATCTACATGGTAAGTAAGATCATTGATTTGTAGGAGTATGTGTGTGCATGATCCAGGTTTACAGGTGTGCAAGATTAGGGAGGACAACAACACAATAGGGAGCAGGATCAAAAAGGATCTACTTGGAGTATAGTGTGTACTCAGAAAGAGATCAAGAGAGGAAGGCAAGGCAGTTCCTTCCATAAGTGAGATCATTTGGGTTACAAGTTGTTGTAGTTTAGGGGAGATCTACTTGAAGTATGATTGTGTACTTGGAGTGTGTGGAGCACATGTGGAGTGCGTGGAGCACTGGTGAACTGGTAGTAGTGGATACTGACTGGTTGGAGGTGAACACCAACTCTGTGTTTGAGTTGTGTGTTGGGACTGTAAGAGAGAGAGCTTTGAGGGAAGATTTACTATTTATGCCCTAGAGGTGTGGGAGCCCTAGAGGTGTGTAAGGAAGAAGAACTGTGGCAATCTTCTTTGTTTTATTTCCTTTTGGAAGAGTTTTAATACAATTGTGTATTGTCTCTCATATTCTGTGTTGTTTTTGAATTCTAGTTACTTGTGTATTCTGGTTAATTTCTGCATGTTAAGTTTCTTGGTAATCAATTGTGTGCTTTCGTTATTTCCCAACAAGTGGTATCAGAGCTTTTGGTTGGGTATCTAACAAAATTGTTACGTAAAAGTAGTATAAAAATCTGAAAATGTTATATAATCTTCCCAAACTTTAGGTGAAATAGTCTAAAAGGAAGCTTCAAATATGTCTCAAAACATAAGCAAACAAAATAGACCAAGTCTTAATAGATTTATGTAAATCTTAATTTTATAAGTCAAATTAGTCCAAGATGTGAATTTACATGACCAATGTTTATAACATAGAATTAATTTCGCATGTTTGGCTAAAACCATGAATCACATCTAAATTTCACATCTTTGCATCTAGCATAATATGCATCTTAGAAGGTTGATTTAAACA
The DNA here is from genome assembly GCA_037957365.1 of Torreya grandis. Taxonomy (NCBI): domain Eukaryota; kingdom Viridiplantae; phylum Streptophyta; class Pinopsida; order Cupressales; family Taxaceae; genus Torreya; species Torreya grandis. The sequence continues at coordinate 725,308 of JARHVA010007154.1, forward strand.
AGAAACCATAATGAACTCTTGAAAGGTATAAGACTAGACTCCAAAGAAAAAATAGGGTCCCCATTTTTAGACTAAAAATGGGGTGTGTTATGCAATAAATATCATATATAATCATAAAACACATTAGTACATATTCCAATCAGATAAATAAAATATAATATACATTTTATATCCATATTTGATCTTATATTACACAGATGTGAAAGGTTGTTAACTTTAAATGTATTTCATTGAAAATATCAACATATGACAATAGTTTTATTCATGAAACACCTTGCATCACCCATTTATCATAAAAATTTATAACAATTCCATATTAACATGCACATATTCATTCATATTTCCAAGGATTGGGTATATATCATGTCATTCATTGCTACACTTGCATCAAAATGATAGAATAACTCAAAAATAAGTTACAAGATAAGAAGGCACCAATACATATGTTTGAATTCATTTTAAAATGTTACACCTAATTCTTGAAATATCAATACCTAAAAATTCACATTCAAAGTAATGTAATCACAACCTAACCACTCTTTAAAGAATGATTTATAGGCATTAATTAAGAACATAGGAATCAGTCTTAATTACTACCATCCTAGTGAAGTAAAAAATAACTCTCATCTAATATAATTTTTTTATCTTAGAATAATCAATAATTTACTTTAATGAATTATAAAAAATAACAAAAAAAAAGAAAAACTCACTGATATTAACTAGATGCATATTGGTGTGCCATTGCACACCAATAATAATCTACTTCTTGTTTTGATGATTCAAAAGATACTTATAGTAATTATGTTCACAATATTTATAAAAATAAACTAGAGGATAATATACCCTTTCAAATAAAATATGTAAATACAAGAATCAAGAACTAAATCCAAATTCATATATATATATATATATATATATATATATATATATATATATATATATATATATATATATATATATATGTCATGACCTCTTTCTCTCTTCTTTCTCTTGTGTCCCATATTAAACCCATCATATCATATGTATAATTTTACTCAAGCTAAAAATGGCTAAAAATATCCAACTAAGAATAACTCGTATGCAAATATCTATAGGCCTTGCATGGCTACTTATTCTTTTTTATAAAAATGAAGAAAATCCACATAATATTTCATGTACTTTTAATCAAATTTTTATTAAAAAAATATGACAAGTTGACTAAAAACATTCATGCAAATCCACTCAAGATTTTTCTTGTAAAATCAATGCAATATTAAAAAAAGGCCAATCAAGTTTTTTCTATGGATTCAATGAGGTGTTTGGAGGATGATAATAATAATAATAATAATAATAATAATAATATTATTATTATTATTATTATTATTATTATTATTATTATTATTATTATTATTATTATTATTATATTATTATTATTATTATTATTATTATTATTATTATTATTTATTATTATTATTATTATTATTATTACTTAATCTTGAAATTTGCATCTCAAACTATATTATGTTATAATTGATAATCAATCAAATCTAACATAATTTTATTAATATATAGTTGTTTAAAGAATAATATGCTTGAATTAATAATTTTTTATATCCATGACCCTCATAAAAAATTTAGTTTCATTATTTATATTTCAAAAATGTTATAAAATATGCTTATAAACTCTAAGGTCTTAGCAATGTCCTTTCAAATAATAATCTTGAAATAGATATAACAATGTCTAATCTTATTAGTCTTAAAGTGTTATGTCTAGGTGTTAGGAATAGGTCCTTAAATATAATTTTAACATTTTCCTAATGTTTTAGCATTATGTTATGATTAGGGTATTGACAAGAATTTTTTTCATTTAATCAACATTATTTAGTTAATTCCATATCTAGGTCTAAGTATTTAGGTCAAATAGGTAGGGTTGAGGTCATTTCCTAACCTTAATGTCAATTCAAAATTTTAATTTTAATATTGAATGTAAATTTAAATAGATTTCATAATTTGACCTCTATGCCAAAAGTAAACTCAAATTTGAAGCTGAATAGGAAAAAAATGTGACTTATCTATACACATTTTAGAATTCAAGATAAGTCTAAAACTTGAATCAATGTCAACAATATTTTAACATCAATATAACTAATATTTCAAAATTAAATCATAATAATGACAAATAACTAAATCTCTTATCTAAACCAAAATCAATGTTGACAAGTATTATGAATCTAAAAATAAAGTCAGTTACTTGAATTCCAGTCAAGAAAAATAAATAATGTAACAATATAAGAACTCAATATTGTAATTTAGTCCTAGATAATGACATGTAAGACTAAAAATGTAGTTAAGTTAGATTGACATGTCAATGGGTTTAGACTTATTTACAATCTAAAATTTCAAACCAAGTTTAGTCACATGATGATAATGGTATTCGTGTGGATATTTGAAGGCTATCCACTCCAATACCTCCCTCTTGAGTAATGGTCCATAATCAAAAACATTTATAAACAAGAGTGTAATAAATGTCACTAAATCAATCATAGTAAATGTGTAGACACTCAGTAATGTAAGTATACTATTAAAAAATGTAATAGAAGCAAAATAATATAGCCATCATGTCAAACTATAACTAGAATTTATTATAAAAATAATATGATTTACACAATAAAATAGGAAAATAAAAATATACTTCCACAATATTCTATATACTTTTCCAAAGGTAGCTTAGGGTACTAGTTTAAATTTCATGATCGAATGCATTTTATTTGACTTGTATACACCTCTTTCTCTTGCATGTCATTAGATGAACATCTACCCACCCAATGATAATATATATATTCTTAAAGTTAAGATCTTTTTTTATAATCAAACTTATCATAATCAAGATAATGGTTTAATTTGGTCCATTTAATTCCATCAAATAATTGTATCTAGTTTGGATATAAAATAAAATCCATAAAATTTAATATCATATATTAATACGTCAATTATAATTTATGTTAAAAAAAGTCAATATATTTGATGTTTAATAATCTAATTATTTCATAATTAAGATTAATGATTAAATATAAAATCCATTTTTTTCCATAACCTAAATTTTTCATTTCATTAATTACTCATATATTAGAAAAAACTCACTAATTACTTCCAATTTTGATGTTGGGGAAAATGGGATGTGACATATTGATTGGTTTAATGCCTTACCATGTGGATCCATACATCATTTCTTTATCCTATGATTTCTTAGCCCAATTTTTGATCAGTTTATGTTTAAATAAAATTTTCAACTCAAATAAGAATCCAATGAAATTTTAGTGAGTATGAGCTTCAATTCAAGAAAATGGTTAAGAAATTGACTCACCAATTTCTTGATATTGAATTAAAAAGTATATTTTTTGAAAATTTTAATTTAACCATTTGTAAAAATTGTATTCAATAATTATCTAAATATGAAATATATTTTTTATGCATTTATAAACTATGATATCAAGATTTTAGAGGTTAGCATTCATAAATATTAACATAATTCCCTTACCTCTCCTGGATTCAATTTCCAAGGTAAATAAAATTTCAAATATAAGATTATTATAAACAATTTCTAACCTAATAATGAGGCTAAGATTATAGTGAATGTGGTGGACCACCCATCCATAAGGCTAGTCTTATTAAAACAAAAAGAGAAAATAATATTTACAAAAATGAGTGAAATTTATAAAAATGTGATTAATTGATTACTTGATAGAAATATAATTATTTGACATCATATTATTTATATGGATCCATCAAGTCCCTTTAATAATAAATACATTCCTAATTCACCTTATGGTTATCATAGATTCCCAAAAAATTCTTCAAATAAATATATTACTTTAAAAAATAAGATTTAAGGCCTTGTTTAAAGTAATCAAATATCAATAGATTGTGCCAATAGAACTTAAAATGACTTAATGACACAACCAAATCAACATTTGAAACTATTTTTAAATCCTATTTTGAATCACACTACTAAATCCAAAGACTATGGAAATGTTTTTATGATAACTAAAGACAATTATTGAAAGATTCTATTACTCATCCATTTTATAGATTCATAGGTGTGGTAATTGTAACACATAAAGAGCCTTAATAAATTATGATTCATGATCATGGAATTATAAAGGATGACTCTAATAATGTACCAATATTCATTCAAAATTTCATAAATAGACATTAAAATGCAAAAAATGGAATTTTGATTGATAATGGTTCAAGTATGAATGTGCATATTGATTTTTTTTAATTATCCTTAGGTACTGTCAAAGGTATTTATATAGCACTATAAGGATTATTATGGGATATGATGGGATAAATAATAAAATAATTGGGTGTATTAAATTACCTATAATATGTTATATTTCTCCAAGACATCTCAACAAGATTGAATGCACACATAGACACTATGGAGTAGGTGAGAGAGAAAGTGCAAAATGCAACAATGCATAAACATTTCTCATAAAAATTGGATGATAAATACAAAGGGAGAGAGGTACATATATATGTGTGAGAGAGAGTGAAACGTCACATTCTAGTGAATGTGGGACTAATCTTCCCAAATGACACAAATGGCCTTTAAGACCCTAAGAAAGCATAATGAACTATGTAGACAAAACATGTAGGATAAAAGTCTACATCGACTCCCCCATTTAAGCATAGCTTATGTGGGATAGAGAATTTGACCCCAATAATGAGTCCTAATGAAGTACCCAATTACAAATAAATGATCCCTATATCCTAAAAAATATGAAGTATGTGTGCCTCCATAAAGAAGAGAGAGAAGGTAAGCATATAATGACACATGACAAATGATATAGTAGGCCCCTCTATAATAAATGATGTCTCTTCCTTTCAAAGGAAATAAACCTAAAGTTATAAAGCTACTAAATTCATAATAAATTGGAATACAAATAGGAATCATGATGTAAATATTTGTAAAATTCTCAAATGTCTCCTTGATAGTGCTCGAATGTGCCAAAGTTTGATCAAGTATCAAAATACTAACAATAGAAGATGGAAAAGAAGAAGCATATAATGAAGAGAGAAAAATATATACATGGAACATTAACTAAAATAATGTCCATGGGAAGAGGAGAATAAGGTTCAACAACTATCAAAACTAAAGATTGGTCTACAAATGAAGCATTCAGATATGCAAGATGAATGTTCACAAGAACATATGAGTCATCGATACTCTCAATTTGTATAGTCTCACTGGAATCAATAAATTCCTCTAAATTGTAAGTCTATAAAGGCTATATAAGAGAAACAATATCAATAATTATGGATGCAAAATCTACAATGAGACAACTAAGGTCTGGCATAATCTCATCTTGTAATGGGGGATCGATATAAAGAAGAGCACTGTCCACCATGGATATATCATCACAAGGAATAAAAGCATGATAAGAGAGTACAATAGTCTCAAAAGAGATAATATGAAGAGGAGGATGATGTGTTACATAAATCATATTAGAATCCCCAAAAATACTCTAAAGAATTCTCAAAATAGTGGAGGGACATTTTGTGTGCTCCAAATAGTGGTGTAGATCCCATGAAACATGAAAATAAAGTGACCATAGAAATAGTCACAAGAGTTGACTTAGTCATTAAATTGACCTAGGTCAATAATAAAATTAATCTATCCATATAAAGATGGAATAAGGTCTTGATCCATTAGTGAACATTCTATATACACATGTCATGAAGCATAATTGGTCTTTCCAAAAAGAACCACTAACATAGAATCAACCTTCCTCCTTTGGAGTCTCTAAAATTGAGTCATAATGACTAAGAGAAGACACCAAGGAAGTGCAAGACTACATGGTACAAAATTCAATGAATCCTTGAATCACACTCATGAATGGGATGTTAGGCACAACTAAGAATGTGTCTAAATGAGTAAATAGTGTTAGAATGATAAGGGATAATGCACACTAAGAATGGGGATATTAGACCAACAAAAAATGCATGCACATGTGAATAATTTTTGTATGAAATATAATGCAAAAATTAGTAGGTCCCATAGCATAGGTAACCCCCTAGTAGTGACAATACATAGTCAATAATATGATGTTAGACTCAACCAAAAATGCATCCATGAGTGCAAAAAATAATGACAATGCAATACAAAAGAAATAAGGAAGTTTATGTTGCCTATAAGGGGTTTTGACCTTCTACCATAATGGACCTCATCCTCCAAACTTTGATAAATTAAAGAGATAATTTAAGTAAAAAATAAAGAATATACCCTCAACAAATTCTCACAACATAGCAAATGCATCACCACTAAAATGTCACCACATGAAAACAAACCATAAGCACAAGGAACACAACCAATATGAAGAGACACCCCAAAATGTATGATATTATATTCTAGTATGATTTATAATGAAAACATGATGAATGCATGGGAAATAAATATATAAACTTTTTAAAAATATGGTGCTCAATTTTGATCTATCGATCAAAAGTTATAACAAAATACATTTCTCATCACTAATGGCCTATTTAATAAAAAATGTAGTAAAACGTTTAAAAAAATGACCAAATAAAGGGTAAGGTATCCTTATAGCTACTTTTTGGATCCAAAATAGAAGTACGAACCTCCTCAATCAATTATATGTCATAAATTACCACCAACACACTTTTACATGCACTTTAATGGAAGGGGCATACTTGAATGTGTTTAATTAAAAATTAAAGAATAAAAAGCTATTTTAAAATTTAAAACATACTTTAAATTTTAATTTTTTAGGGAACTTTTAGGTTTTCCTTTATGTAGATATGGGAAATAGACATAGAGGTGGTGTCATGCCTAGCCAAAGTGTACCAAGACCTCTATGCCTCTCAGAGGTGTGTAAAATAATAATGATCCAAGTATATATAGGTTGTGATTAGCATATCAATGATAAGAGAGGTATATAGGCACATGTTTTCTAGGTAGAGCCTTGGCTAGGGGAAGAATGCATACATAGGTCACAATCCAATTAGAAAGGATACCATTCTAACTAGATTTTCTCCACATGTAACACTATTACTAAAAGAAATAATAACCTATGTACATAAAAAAACATGTCTCATTTGTTGAAAGGTGCCTCAATACTAATCAAAGCATAGAAATGACAATTTGATTATAGAATAACAATTCCCTAGTAGAAAAAAATGCTCTAGATCTACTCTGATACAATGTCATATTTCTCCAGGACCTTTTACCAAGATCAAATGCACACATGAACATTATGTAATAGGTGAGAGAGAAAGTGTAAAACAAAACAATACATAAAAATTACTCATAAATATTGGATGATAAATACAAAGTGAGATAGGTACATATATAGGTGGGAGAGAGAGTGAAACCTCACATTCTAGTGAATGTGGGACTAATCTTCCCAAATGATCCAAATTGCCTCTAAGATCCTAAGCAAGTGTAATGAACTGTGTAGACAAAACCCATAAAATAAAATTCTACACTGACATCATATTTTTCCTAAGACCATCTTATTTTTATTCCATATACTAATAGATAATGAAAAATAAGATGTTTCTTAGATGCCCATGACTTAATCAAATGAAATAAATTATTTCAACACTACACCAATGCTTAAAATGTGTACATAGAACTCAAATTATTAGTATTAAAGGTACTAATTGTAATCCTATAGTAAAATTTAAACATGAAGGTTCACCTAAGGAAGTAAAAATTAATAAAATATTCGTAAGATCTCAATTAAATGCACCTAGTTTCAAGTATAAAATATTCCAACTACTAATATATTATTATCACTTCTCTTGAACACACATAATAAAATACATCTAAAAAAGATATAATTTCTCAAGACAACTTTTTTATAAGGTAGTGTGCTTATTTAAAAGTCCCTCCTGAGTTAAAATGAATAATATATGTTATTCTAATGATTCTCATAATGATGGTGCTTTTAACGATGAGAAAATTTAACCCATTAGAAACCATTTCTTAGACTTGATAGTATAATGTTTATCTCTTTTTACTATAAAAGATTACACCTAATACTAAGATATATTTTTATAAGAGATCTAACTATCTACATCTAATATTTAAACTTCTTGAAATATAGTGAAGTTGATGTTAACTTTGTGAAGGTATCATTATGTAATGTGCATAATAATATGTTATTAAATAATCTCATGGTTATAATTAATGTAAAACTAATTCCATTTTTAGATATATAAACTTATAGACACCAAAAAATGGCCAGTGGTTTATTAAGTGTTAATTTACATTAATTTATCAAATTGCCTTATGTTAGCTAATTTGGTTTAAATTTGGAAATATGGGCCCTATTGTTTAATTTAACATTGTTAAATTATTCCTATTTTGCATATATTATTTTATATTGTTCACCTCTTATCTTATCCTTATTTCACCTTATACTTTAAACCTCTCATGTGACTCTTTTGGGATAATGTATCTTTTCCCCCATCTTTCTTCTTTTTAGGACCTAGTCATTGGAAGTTGACATGTGTCTATAATATTTTAATTTTAATTAAATTATTAAATATAATTAAGACAAGTATTGTATTAATTTTATAGACATAATATATTTCAATAATTCATAGATAATATATTGAGCATTCACAAGCATTCTATAAGAGATCAGGTAATCATTAGAAGAGATCAAATAATTATTATATAATTCTTTATTATTGAAGGTAGAATATTTTGGTGCACAACCTATAGTTTTCATGTAAATATGAGATTATTAAATAATATAATGATCATAATTAATATAAAAATAATACCACTTGTAGATATATACACTCACAAACACCCAAAAATAGCCTTGTAGATTATTAAGTTTTAATTTACTTTAATTTATCAAATTGCCTTATGTTAGCTAACTTATTTCAAATAGGGAAATATGGATCCTCTTGTTTAATTTAACATTTTTAAATTATCCCTCTTTTTCATATATCATCTTATCTTATATTATCCTTAGTTCACCTTGTAAATTAAAATTCTTATGTGACTCTTTTCAGATAATGTACCATTTTCCCCATCTTTCCTCTTTTTAGGATCTAGTCATTGGAATTCAACACATGTCTATAATTTTTTAATTTTAATCAAAATATTATATATAAGTAGAGAATTATTGTATCTCATTTAGATACATAATACATTAAAATCATTCATAGACTCTATTGAGCATTCAGGAGAATTTTAAAAAAAATCAGGTAATCATTAAAAGAGATCAAACAATTATTAGAGATTTCATTGTTATTGATGATAAAAGAAATTATGGAATTTTAATACACAGTGTATGGTTTACATATATATATATATATATATATATATATATATATATATATATATATATATATGACCATAAGATTATTTAATAATCTCATATATATATATATATATATATATATATATATATATATATATATGAGATTATTAAATAATCTTATGGTCATACTTATTAGATAAATAATACTACTTGTATATATATACACTTATAAACACCCAAAAATGGCCTTGCAGATTATTAAGTGTTAATTTGCATAAATTTATCAAATTACCTTATGTTATCTAGTTTAGTTCAAAATGGTAAATATGGGTCCTATTGAGTAATTTAAGATTTTTAAATTATCCCTATTTTTCATCTATTTTCTTGTCTTGTGCACCTGTTAACTTATATTTATCTCAATTTAATAATTTAAACCCCTTATGTGACCTCTTTTTAGATAATGTACCTTTCGCCCTCTTCCCTTTTTTAGGACCTAGTCATTAAATGTTTAAAAGTGACATAATGTTCTAATTTTAATTAAAATTTTATATACAAGTATTTTAGCTTTCTTTTAGATATGTAATATTTTTGAATCACTCATAGAGAATATATTGAACATTCAAGAGCATTTTAGAAGAGATCAGGTAATTATTAGAAGAGATCAAACAATTATTATAGAATTCATTGTTGTTGAGTCTATAATGTTATATGAAATTTGGGTGCATGACCTATGTTTATCATGTATTTAGAATGATTTACATTTATGCAAATAACTATTATTGATATATTTTTATAGAGTGGTTTTTACCACTTGGGGCCTTGGTAAATACTAAGATAATTATACTATTCACTTGATTTAATGTATGCCCCCAAAATACAAATTATTCCTTAAGACTTATATATCACAAACATTAAAAGGAAAGGAGAATAATATTTTTTTCACAAGAAAATTATAGTTATATATTTGAAATACAAATACCATTTAAAAATATGGATCAAAAACACAAGAAGAACAAAAATAATATAACCCTTAGTAAATACACTTATCTAAAATTGAATTAATTAATTATAAATGTTATTATTCTCGGTTAAAATTAATTAGGTTTTGTTTATTTCAATGTTTAGTTATGTTGATAGGCATTCTTACAATTGATGGGAACATGTTCTGAACATCAACATGTAGAAGATATTACCTTAGGCCTAAGGGGGAAAACAATATAAGTATCACTTTTAAAAATTGGTCATGTGATCCTTAAAAATATTTTCAAGTTAAATATCATTCAAATTTTCACTAAGGCATGTGTTGTATACACCCTTACACAAGAGATATATTTTTCTAACTTATCTATTAAGCAAGGAAGGAAAAAACTAAAATTAAAATATGTTCTCATATTAATCTAACAAGCTATTTATATCTCCAAATTATCCAACAAAGGTGGCATTCCTTGACATATATGAATGATATCTCCATGCCCTCCAAAATCTATAAGAAAACTCAAGATGTAATATAATACAAGAAAAATATTATTTCATAATTAAGTAGAAAAGAGTTACATAATTATTTTATTTATCTTCTCTCCTTACTATTTATTCTTCTGCATTCATATTTTAAAATTATTAGTCTATTTCAATACAATATTCATTCTCTTATATAGATAATCTATTAAAAAATCTAACATAGAAACCATTCTTAAAATAGAATATCCTATATATAAATAGTTTAGTTACTAATAATCTTCAACCAATTATTATGTATGAAATCCCACCAAATTTATTGATAAAAACTCCAAATAAATCCTATTTATGAAATCCTACAAAATCTCAACCAAATAATATATAGATGGGTTCACACTGGGAAACAACCTCAACTAATTTTGAATCATGCTCAACTAAAGTGGTTGAAAATAATCCCTACATAGTAAACTAATTGGTCATTAATAAGATGAAAAATAATTCTAATTTAAATAATTTATTGTCACTAATTAATTTTATAAATTATAATATAAAACTTAATCAAATAATTTGTGAGTGTGTTGTGTTTACAATGAGTGTTAAGGAACCTTGTTGTAGTGGCCATACATTCCCATGCACTCGTAAAACATTATTGTAATGGATATATGATGTTATTTTAGTTTTATATGTTTTTTTTTAATAGTATAATATGGGTTATTGTTTTAAAAAAATAATAGAGTACTCTTATAACTACAAAACCCTCTATTTTATTCCTTACTCTATTTTAATCATGTATGCTATATGTTACTACACATCCATAAAATGGATAATAAATCTAAATAGTCATATATGATATGAATAAATAATCATTTTAATAATTATAATGAGGCTAAAAAATAAAAATTTATTTGTATCATCACTTATTTATTATTTATTTTTTCATGGTCCTTTCAATAATAAAAAATTATCGCTTGCTTGATGCGGTACTTATGCTTTTAATTCAATTCAAATATTCTTTCTAAAAATCAAAGGTCTTAAATTTTTTTTATTATTTAGTTGTTCTTGCAGCACCAAGGTTCCTTTTATGTCTTTTTATGTTGGTTCTCTATTATATTTCCATTTCAAGTATTCAATCCACTAGAAAAAATCAATATTTTTTCACTTTTTCTTTTTCCTTTTTTTTTTTTTCATTTTTCATTTGAATTTTTCTCTCTTTTATTTGTTATTTTTAATTTTTTTAGAATATAAAAAAATAAATTGATATAAAATTTTTACCATCATTATAAGACCTATAAATATCACTTTATTAGGACATTATTACTTTCATAAAGTAGATGGACCACCATGAAGCATTCTTAATTTTTTTTGGTAAAAGTAATGAACTCAACACTATGGCTAGAAACTTATCGTTATTAATATTTAATGGTATGGGTCACACATATATGGTAATGAACATATTAAACTAAAATTATTTTGATATTTTTTTAACATAATACTTATAAACACATATATTGTCCACTCCCAAACAAGATGTCATTGGTCCCATAATGACACTACAAAAGAAAAATATGAAATGATGATTTTAAAAAATATAGTTTCCTCCCCCTACCACTATTTATAGGGTTTCACAATGAAAATTTGAAAGATAAATATGTAAGGATGATAAATTAATGCAATATCCTTCCCACAAACCACTATGCCATTGGTCCCACAATGACAACTCAAAAGAGAATCATGAAATGGTGATAAACATGCACAATGTCTTCCCCTAACCATTATGCCATTGGTCCCATAATGACATTCCAAATAAAACCATAGGAAATGATATGGATGAAACAACATTAGTTTTTAAATCTTTTCAAAATATGGCTTACCATAAATCTAGTTTCAAGCCAACCTTTATCTATCAATGATTAAATTGTTTCACTGCTAAATGTTTTTTAAGGAATTTATCTGCCAACAATTTAGTTTTCCAAAAAATACCCATCAAATGGTGTGACAAGGGAATTAACCATTGAAATTTTTATTTAAATTAATATAAACATGCATGGTGTTACACAATATCATGTATAAATAATCAACAAACATGGATGGTTCATCATGCAAATAAAGAAGTGGGTAGGTGAGCTAATATGATATGAAATGGGAATTATGGAAATGGTAAGGATGTTTGGGATCAATTATTTAATATACATGTGTATGTATTATAAATTAATAGATGGATATTATGTTAGGAAATGATTAATGTTAACAATAATAATAATTTGGAAGGATAAAAAAATGATGTAAAGGGTTGTCATTTTTTTAGAGTGACTATCTATCTAATCTTAGATATTCAAAGGCATGGTAACCCCATAAATTAGATGTATAATTTTAAAATTTACATAAATATAAGTGGATAAACATTCCACACTAGCCTACATATATGTGGGACTAAAAATTACAGTGTGATACCCCTTATCTATAATATTTTAAAAAGATATTTACCACTTGTCATTTTTTGAATTATTTCAATAATGTTTACTTAACTTTCATTTCATATAACATGCATGAATTTGACCTTGAATCTCATTTATTGATATTTAAAAAATATAAATAATCATGTGCCATTTGAAATAATAATATTTATTAATTTCTATAACCATAATTAATACATTAATTCAAATAAGTGCAAGAAATGGTTTTGGTATTTCTCTTACAATAGGATATATGTGAGCTAATAATTTCAAGAATTGGATGTGTGAGAATGAAAAAGAGTGGATTTTAAGGGTGAGATTTTTTTGAAATGGATGTAATACATTAATAAAATTAAGTGAAATCAATGGTTTGGGTATTTATTTTATGATATGGTACATGTGATTTGATCATTATAATAAGTGAATGTGTGATAAGGAAATGAGTGTATTTATGGGGTCAGTTGTTTGAAATGGAGATATAGATGGTGTAAGTGGGAAAATATTTTTTTCATGTGGAATAATTAATGGGTTTTTTTAACATGGAAATGAGATTTAATTAGAAACATGTAGTCAAATAAGACTAATCCAACCTACTTTTATGTAAACCTAGTCTAATCTAATCTAGTTGAAAACCCTCAATGTAGGAAACAAAAATATGATAAATCACTCGACTAAGCTATGTTATATATAAATATTACCAAAGTGATCATGTTTCTACATATATATTAAAATAAATATAGAGATAATTTTTTGAAAAAAATTGTAGCAAGTTTTACCTATACCTATAAATTTGACCTTATTAATTTCTTGGTGAGGGAGAACTTTCATGCTTGTCATCTGAAAAAACTATTACTTGTTTTTCAATAAGTATGAAAAATAATATGAATATCACAAAATGTCCCTATGCTCACCATTTCATCTCACCATAGTACATGGGTAACTAACCACCAAAATAACTGAATAGTCTTAGAAGTGGTATTGAATACTATGTACACTTGGTTTATATGGAATGTTTGTTGATCTGTCTTGAATACTAAGTTATACATCCATTTGTTTAAGGTAGTTGATATAGAAATAATACTATAACATCATATTGAGGTATCTAATCTCAATGTGACTATAATACCAAGAATAAGAATACAATTATTGTCATCTATCTTCATCTTCTTGTAAAAATTATTATAAAACATGTATATAAAATAGGTGTAAAAATAACTCAACATGAAGTTTGATTACTAGTTACAAATTATGAGATTATAAAATTATATTTAATAATACAATATTTTTTGAACTCATGATAAACTATGTCATATATTTTCATTAACAATAAATTACAAACAATGATTTATATATTTGAAAATCATTTGTGTGTGTGTGTTATAATCAAAAAGTTTTGAATAAAGTTGTGACTTGTAAAAAATGTTGTAATATTTTTTTTTAAATTATAAATTTATTTGATGATATTTTAGTTCCTTCAATGTGTTTTAATTTCAAATTCACA